>CAUYLG010035681.1:0-63647 GCA_963573385.1 Cacajao melanocephalus
AATTAACAAGGATATCCAGGACTTGAACTCAGACCTGGAACAAGTAAACTTAACAATTATTTACAGAACTCTCCACCCCAAATCCACAAAACATACATTTTCTCAGTATCACATTACACCTATTTTAAAAGTAACCACATAATCGGAAGTAAATCACTCCTCAGCAATTGCATAGCATTTCACAGGTTTAAGTAAAACACTGGTTGGCTGCTTGTTTGTTATTTTCATCCCTTATTCCTTCCTGCCTCCATTGTTAAGCACAATTATTGGCATAAAAGAGGTTTTTAATACCCATTTTTAGACTGCATTCTAGCCTGGGCAATAGAACAAGAATACCATTCTCTCTCCCTCTTTCTCTTCCTCTTTCTTTCTCTCTTACATTCTTTTTTCTTTCACTCTTTCTTTCTTTCCTCTCTTTTTCTTTCTTTCAAAAAAAAAAAATCATTGCATTCAGGCCGGGCACAGTGGCTCATGACTATAATCCCAGTACTTTGGGAGGCCAAGGTGGGAGGACCGCTTGAGCCTAGGAGTTCGAGACCAGCCTGGGCCACATGGTGAAACTCCGTCTCTACAAAAAATGCAAAAAAAAGTAGCTAGGCGTGGTGATTCACGTCTGTAATCCCAGCTACTCAAGAGGCTGAGGTGGGAGGATCACCTGAGCCTGGGAGGTTGAGGCTGCAGTGAGCCATGATTGCACCACTGCACTCTGGCCTGGGCAACAGAGTGAGACCCTGTGTCAAAAACAACAACAACAACAACCAAACAAAAAACCATGCACAGTACAGTTTCCTCAATAGCCACTACAGATAAACACATGGATGAGTTGGTGGTGCTGACATATTCCCTCAAACGTGGCTTTTAGAGAAGGGATGGTGTGTTAAGGTTTGGGGATGTGGAAATAAGAGTCAAAGGTCAGGCAATTTGGCTTACATTTTCCCAGGTGATGAGAGTTTACTTGGATGTCAGGTAATCTGGGGAAATTTTATATAAATAAATATATATGTACACACACACACACATACGTATACACTTTTTTTTGAGATAGGGTCTCACTCAGTCTCCCAGGCTGGAGTGCAGTGGCATGATCACAGCGCACAGCAGCCTCGACATCCTGGGCTCAAGCAATCCTCCCATCTTAACCTCCCAAGTAGCTGGGACACAGACACATGCCACCACACTGGCTAGTTTTTTTTTTTTTTAATTTTTGTAGAGACAAGGTTTTACCATGTTGCCAGGGGCTGGTCTCAAACTCCTGGGCTCAAGTGATCCACCCACCTTGGCCTCTCGAAGTGCTGGAATTACAAGCATGAGCTGCCGTGCCCAGCTAGGGAAATGTCTTAAGATCACTTTTTTATTCACAAAGTTGTCTTCTATTTATGGCACTGTGCATAATAACCAGGTAAAAGTGAGTCTGCTTACTTCCAGACAGATCATGCAATGGTGTGATCTCAGCTTACCGCAACCTCCACCTCCCTGGTTCAAAGGACTCTCCTGCTTCGGTCTCCTGAGTAGCTAGGATTACAGGCATGTGCCACCACATCCAGCTAATTTTTAAATTTTTTAGTAGAGACAGCATTTTGCTATGCTGGCCAGGCTGGTCTTGAACTCCTGACCTCAGGTGATTCACCCACCTTGGCCTCCCAAAGTGCTGGGATATGGATTGGTTCTGAGAAGCTGGTTTCCTTCCTCACTTTGTTCTTGACCCTTTTCTGTTTTTTTGTTTTGTTTTGTTTTTTTTTTTTTTTTTTTTTTTTTTTAATGAGACAGGGTCTTGCTATGTTGCTTATGCTGGTCTTAAATTCCTGGATTCAAGTGATCCTCCTGCCTCAGCCTCCCAAAGTGTTGGAATTACAGGTGTGAGCCTTCACACCCGGCCCCTTTCCAGCTCTTTTTGCAGTTCTTGAAAAGAAGCAATTTCCAAGTTGAAGCTCAGCCATCTCCTACCCCCTCACCCAGTTCAAAAGCCTTCAGTGACTCTTTGGGGTGGGGTGAGGGGAGCAGTAAGAGAGAGCAATAGCCTTTCTGTGCTGGGTGTCCACTGGTTGATTTCTGTGCCCAGCTCTGCTCTGGCACCCTGAGAAAGCAGCCTGTCTCATCCATTTCCCCACTGTAACATGGAGAGCTGGCACTCACTATACCCACATCTTGGTCTTCCTGTGTCACCCCCTTGATTCTCAATTGGCACTCATCCCATCCCCACCGCTAGCCTTGAAGTCTCCCTTCCTCTGCTCTGATCAATATTAAGAGACTTCTGCTGTTCTCCGAGTTCCCCCTCCCCCCAGGCTCTATCATCTGGACAGCACCCCACCCACGTCCAAATCTTACTTCCTCCACAATAAAATGAAACATATCGCATTCCTTTGATATTTGCAGTTGAGAGTTGTATCAAAACAAGTCATTTGCACACATATACACCCTTATAAACACTCTTCATCAAGATATAAAATATTTCCATCATGCCATACATTTCTCTGGCTCCCCTTCCCTCTCTGCCTCCCTGACCCCCTCCAGTAAGCTGACCCAGAGATTAGTTTTACTGTTCTAGTCCTTCCTTCTTTCCTTCCTTCATTTATACAGAATCTTGCTCTGTCTTCCAGGCTGGATTGCAGCGGCATGATCCTGGCTCACTGTGGCCCTGAGCCCAGGGCTCAAGAGATCTTCCCACCTTAGCGTCCTAAAGATCTAGGACTACAGGGGCATGCTACCATGCCCAGCTATTTTTAAAATTTTTTTGTAGAGATGGTATCTTGCTATGTTGCCCAGGCTGGCCTCAAACTCCTAGCCTTAAACTTCTGGCCTCAAGCAACCTTCCCACTTGGGACTCCCAAAGTACTGGGATAACAGATGTGAGCCACTATGCCCAGCTGAGTTTTGCCCGTTCTTAAGGAGTTGATAAACTTCCATCCTATGGATGGGTGACCTGTTTTTGTAGGTAAAATTTTATCAAAACACAGCCATCCCCATTCATGTGCATACCATTTCTGGTTGTTTTCATGGGACACTGGCCAAATTGAGTAGTTGTGACAGAAACTGCACAGCACACAAGGCTGAAAGCATTTACTTGCTGTCCCTTGAAGAAAAACCTTGCACACCCTAAAACTTCATATAAATGGAATCCTACAGTATGTACACTTTATGTCCAGCTTCTTTCTCTGAATATGACAAATTTGGGATTTATTGATTTGCTTAAAAAGTGGACTTAAAAAGTCTTTTGTTCATGAATTCAAATATTCATTAAACCTCTACTGATGCCAGGAGATGTGCCAGGTGGCGGGGATACAGTGACCAGCAAGACAGCTTTCCAGGCCGGGTGTGGTGGCTCATGCTTGTAATCCTAGCACTTTAGGAGGCCAAGGCGGGTGGATCACGAGGTCAGGAGTTCGAGACCAGCCTGGCCAACATGGTGAAACCCCGTCTCTACTAAAAATACAAAAGTTAGCCAAGCGTGGTTAGCTGGGCGTGAGTGCCTGTAATTCCAGCTACTTGGGAGGCTGAGGCAGGAGAATGGCTTGAACCTAGGAGGTGGAGGTTGCAGTGAGCGGAGATTGCGCCACTGCACTCCAGCCTGTGCAACAGAGCAAGACTCCGTCTCAAACAGAAAAAAAAGGACAGCTGTCCAGTTCAGCACCACGGACAGCATTCCACCAACCCCTGAGCCTCCCACCTCATCCACACCCTACACCCCCAGCCTGTTTCTTCTCCCCTCCTCCCCACCCCGCAGTCAACACATCCTGACTGAGCTTTGCTACGTGAAATATAATTTAGTACTCTATATGCCTTCAAGTTCCAATGCTTGTTTAAATGCAGTCTAGCTGAGGAACCTGCCTGAAGTCAACATGAGCAAGTTGACACATGCAGATAAGATCCAGTGAACTAGAGAAATGAGTATCTAGAGGAGCATGTAGATCAAGAGAGGTGGGCTTTTTATTTTAGTAAAGATAGATATAACGTAACATTTTGCCATTTTAACCTTGTTAAGTGTACATTTTAGTGGCATTAATTGTATTAGTGCTCTTGTGCAACCATCCCCTCCAGTAAGCTGACTTAGAGATTAGTTTTACCTGTTCTATTCCTTCCCTCCTTCTTTCATTCATTTACATAGAATCTTTCTCTGTCTTTCAGGCTGAATTGCAATCCATCTCTAGAACTTTTTCAGCACCCTAAACAGATCCATACGCATGAAATAATTACTCTCCCTTTGTTCATTGGTGAGAATGAGGCTGAGCCAAGAGAGAAGGAAATGTGGGTGATGCAGCAGAAGGGTGGAATTATAAGATTGACAGAGGAAAAATGAGAAAAGTTCCCTTTGGTGGTTTTCATGCTTTGAGATCACTGCAGAGCAAGGAAGGCACAGGGAGTTGGAGAGGACTGAAGGAAGAGAAGGTATGAAATCACTTGCCCAGGAGGTCAGAAAGTCTTTTAAAGACTTAAGGCGAGATCTCTGTGAAACATCTGAGTGCCAGTTTGAGGTTTGACTTCATGATTTTAAGTTGAAACAAATCTGATTGGTGGAAAGCATTTTTCTCCAGCAATATTCAGACCAGGTTCTCTCTAGCAGTCTGTCTTTGTCTCTATCTACATCTGTCCTTTCCCACCTCTCTCTCTCTTTCAGAGATAGGGTCTCACCCAAGCTGGAGTGCAGTGGTGTGATCATGGCTCACTGCAGCCTTGAACTCCTGGGCTCAAGCTATCCTTCTCCCTGAGCCTCCTGAATAGGAACTGAAGGCACGTGCAACTGTCCTTGGCTAGTTTTATTTTTATTTTTTAATAAATATGGGGCCTTGCTGTGTTGCCCAGGCTGGTCTTGAACTTCTGGCCTCAAACAATCCTCCTGCCTTGGCCTCCCAAACTACTGGGATTATGGGCATGATCCCTTTCCCTCTTTATAGCCTTTTGCTCCAAGGTCCATCCTCAAGGCCTTCTCCCTTCTCTGCCTCAGACGTCCTGGAAGGATATTTCAAGAATCATCAGATTTAAAGGAATATGACAGTGGTCAGAAGATACGCCCTATTCCAGTTCAGCACCACGGACAGCGTTTCACCACTCTCTCAGTCTCCTGCCTCGTCCAAAATCCCATGCCCCCCAGCCTGTCCCTTCTTCTCCCCTCCTCCCCACCCCTAAGTCAACACATCCTTACTGAGCTTTGCTACATTAAATATAATTTAGTACTGCCTCTGCCTTCAAGGTCCAATGCCTGTTTAAATGCAGTCTAGCTGAGGAGCTCGCTCTCTATAAAAGCAAGGAAAGTTCAACAATAAAAGACTTGACAATTCGATCTCACAATCGGAAACAACAATTCCCCAGCCTCTCTTTTCTTTGGATGCCTCTAGAATGTTAACTCTTAAAGGGCAAGGCTAGTTTTTTCCCAGTCACCACTTTATCCACGATGCCAAGGCTGGTGTCTGGGAAGCAGGTACCAGATTAGCATTTATCAAATGAATGAGTCAAAAGCACCCACAGGTTGTCAGCAAACCCTAACAGGTCCCAAAGGCCCCCTGAAATCTGGTGGCTCCCCCCACCTTTATTTGTGCCCTCATGAAGAAGTTCTCATTGCAAGCACAAAGGATGCATCTAGAGATCAAGTCTGGCTGAAGCTGGAGCACATGTTAAGAGTGCAAAGAGCTAGACTCCAGTCACCTGGGCTGAAACTACAGTGCTGCCGTTGATGGCTTTGCTTATTAGGTGAGGTCATCTCTCTCTGAGTCTCAATTTTCCCCTCTCTAATGAGGGGATCATAGTTTCTACTTCACAGGAGAGTCTTAAGGGGTGGATTCAATGACTGCACAGGGTTTGGTACAGAATGGGTGTTCATTGTTATTCTGAGACCAACCTTCATCTCCCATGGCCTCACTTTTCCATTTCATGAAGTGAAAGGCAGTGAATATCTGGTCAGTGTGGCTTGAAGGAATTGCTATTGTGACAGTCCCCATTAGGCAGCCAGGGATCCCCCTCCAGCCCCCGTAACTTGTCCCCAGACACCCCTAACCTTGAGTAGGACCTCTGATTTTTCCATATCTCTCTCCATTTTCCTCTTCATGCTTTTCAGCTCCTCCTTCTCCCAGGTAAGCATACTATCAGCCTTGTCAGGGACCTAGAAAACAAGGAAAGAATCCCTCACAACCTTGGGAAAGGGTTGGGAAGAGATTTCTGTTTCCAGGGTAGTAGAGGGTTTGCCAGCATCATAAACTCTGAGTTTGAAGGATGAAGGCATCCTTTGGGCAGGGTGTCTCACTCTCTGAGAAGGTTTGATCCTTCCGGTGGATTCTCTCACTTGGGGGGTCTTGCCCTCTGGAGCATGGTGCTGGGGGCTTCTCTCTTTTACAGATAGGAGCCCAGGTGCCTGAGATGAGGGTGTCTCAAGTTGATGGAGGGTTCTCACTCCCTGAGGCTGGGAGCTGAGCACCACTTCCCCAGTGATGGTCTTATCTCCTCTCCCTGGCTACAGGTGGAGGGATTATATCATAGGGATGATGAGGGCTTACCTTTTTGGAATCTTAATATTTGGATCTGGGGGCTGGGGGTAGGAATCCCATTCTGTGGGTGGGGTCTCATCTCTCCCCTGGGAGGCTGGAATTTTCGTACTTTTTGGGGTGCGGATTTGGGGTTTCACATTAGGGGGAGGACTTCACCACTAGAGGTCTCACCCTTTCTCCTTGGATGGGGGCTTAACTTTTGGGTATGAGGATTGGGAGTCTGAAGTCTCACTCTCTGGGGAGGACTTCTTCCTTTCTCCACAGATGAGGCCTGAGGAGGGATTTTCACTTCCTGAAGCTAGGGGAGCTGGGTCTTATTTCACATACTAGGGGGAGTTTCACCTGGGTTGGGACCTCTCCTCAGCTGGGAGTTGGGAGTGTGTTTTCACTAGGACTGGGCACTAAGGGTCTCACACCTCTGGAAGGGTCTTACCCTCTGGGCCTGGGATCTGGGTGGATGGTTTTATGCCTGGGCTGAGGGCTGTTGGTTTTATTTTTGGGGAGATTTTCATGGAGTCTGAATCAGGGACTGCACCCTCCCTCCCTGACTGAGAGATTCGGATAATTTTCTCCTCTGGGACAGGGAAGCTGAGCATCTCGGCTCTTTGGGCAAGGCTCACTCTTTGGGTCTTAGGGAATTAGGCATCTCTTCTTGGGCCTATCTCCATCATCTTTTTTTGTTTGTTTTTGAGTCTCACTGTCTCCCAGGCTGAAGTGTAGTGGCCCTATCATAGATCACTGCAGCCTTGAACTCCTGAGCTCAAACAGTCCTCCTGCCTCAGCCTCCCAAGTAGCTGGGACTAGAGGCATGCACCACCATGCCTGGGTATTGTTTTTTAAACTTTGGTACAGACAGGGACTCACTGTATTGCTCAGGCTGGCCTCAAACTCCTGGCCTCAAGTAATCCTCCTGCCTTGGCCTCCTGAAGTGCTGGGATTGCAAGCACAAACTACCACACCTGGCTAATGTCCCCCCAAGTTTTGGAGAGATGGGATCTCACTATGTTGCCCAGGCTGGATTGCAGTTGGCCTAATTATAGCACACTGCAGCCTCAAACTCAGGCTCAAGCAATCCTCCTGCCTTAGTCTCCAAGTAGCTGGGACCATAAGTGCATGCCACCACACTGAGCCATTAAATTATTTTTCTGTAGAGATGGGGGTCTCACTATGTTGCTCAGGCTGGTCTCCAACTCCTGGCCTCAAGCGATCCTCCTGTCTCCTGCCCAAAATGCTGGAATTACAGGTGTGCACCACCACACCCAGCTAACTTTTTTAAATTTTTGGTAGAGACAGGGTCTCTCTGTCACCGAGGCTGGAGCACAGTGGTGCCATCATAGCTCACTTTAGCCTGCAAGGCCTGGCCCTAAGCGATCCTCCCACCTAGACCTCCCAAAGTGCTGGGATTACAGGCACGAGCTGCTGCACCTGGCCCTCATCTTCTTGTTTCTTATTCACCGGAGTTGGGTGTTTTCTCTATGGAAAGACTCTTTTTTATTGTTTGGACCGAGTTTTGCTCTTGTTGCCCGGGCTGGAGTGCAATGGTGCGATCTCGGCTCACTGCAATCTCCGCCTCCCAGGTTCAAGCGATTCTCCTACCTCAGCCTCCCAAGTAGCTGAGATTTTACAGGCATGTGCCACCAGGCTAATTTTGTATTTTTAGTAGAGACTGGGTTTCACCATGTTGGTCAGGCTGGTCTCGAACTCCTGACCTTAGGTGATCCACCAGCCTCGACCTCCCAAAGTATGGAAAGGGTTTTTCTGGGGCTGAGCGCCGCCTAGCGGAGGCCTCCGTCTTTGCAATTAGGCTGGGGTTGGGGGGGAAGGTCCCACCTTCTCAGACTTGGGCCTGTAGCCCCGCAGCTTGACGCTCTGCTGGTTAATAAGCAGACCCTTGCGCACTTCGCTGAGCCTGTGGTCGGTCACCTCGCGCTGGTGCAGCAGCTGTCGCACCCGCCCGTTAATCTGGTGCTGCGCGCGGCCGAGGCGGGCGGCGGTGAGGCGCGCTCCACGCGCGTGCGCGTGCACCATCTCGGCGGTCTGCAGGGCGCGCGCTTGGCGGTGCAGGGGCAGCGGCAGGCGGGCGTACCAGGCCGGCGGCTTCATCTTGCCCTTCCACAGCGTGACGCCCTCTCCGGGCGGCGGCTTCTCCACGGTGCCGCCGCCTTTGAGCATCTCCACGCGGAAGCGCCAGGGCTGGATGTAGGCGGCGCGGCCGAGGTGGTGCGCCAGGTTCGGGTCCAGCACGGTGTCCTTGGGCTGCCACATGGTCACCGCCTCCTGCCCGCAGCGGTCGGTCAGAATGTGCGCTGTCCTCGCCATGGCCTGAACTTCCTCGCGCCATGCTGGGGCCCCAATGCGCGCGTCCTGGCTGCGCTCAGCCGGGGGTGCCAACACGGGCATGGTCCCTGCTTGGTCCCTCTGCCTGGCCTGGGACCCCTACGCGGAGCGGAGGGGACCCCAAAGACACACAACTCTTTCCTGGCCTGTAGAGTGAGTGAACTGAGAGCGCGCCCGTAACCATAGCGATGGGCGCCAGAAGGAAGGTGGAATTCCAGAGGTGGGGGAGGAGTAGGATGGAAGCTTTCCTTTGGAACTTGGCCCAAGAGCGTTGGAATCCTGACTCCTTGAGAAAGATCCCATCATCGGCCGGGCGCGGTGGCTCATGCCTGTAATCCCAGCCCTTTGGGAGGCCGAGGAGGTTGGATCACAAGATCAGGAGTTCAAGACCAGCCTGGCCAAGTGGGAGAAACCCTATCTCTAGTAAAAATACAAAAATTAGCCAGGTGTGGTGGCAGGGGCCTGTAATCCCAGCTACTGGGAGGCTGAGGCAGAGAACTGCTTGAACCCAGGAGGTGGAGGTTGCAGTGAGCCAATATTGTGCCACTGCACCCAGCCTGGGCGTCAGAGTGAGACTCTGCCATGTTACTGGAAGGTAACATATCTAAGTGATATATATATGCTATATATAGATATAGATATTGCTATCTAGATATATGCTATATATATGATATCTAGATAGCATATCTATGTGATATATATATGCTCTCTAGATAACATATCTATGTGACCACTCTAGGTAGTATATATACCTATCACTAAAGGTTATCTATCATCACCAAAGGTTGAATAAAGTGCTTAGCACTGTGGCTGATAGCCAGTAAGCGTTATGTAAGTGTTTACTTTTCATATATATATATATATACACACATAACTTGTTTTTTTGAGACAGCGTCTTACTCCAGTTGCCCAGGCTGAAGTGCAGTGGCACAATCTTAGCTCACTGCAACCTCTGCCTCCCAGGCTCAGGTGATTCTATCACCTTGGCCTCCTGAATAGCTGGAATTACAAGTGCCTGGCGCCACGCTAATTATTATTATTAGTAGTAGCAGTAGTAGACACGGGGTTTTGCTGTGCTGCCAGGCTGGTTTCGAACTTTTGAACTCAAGCAATTCGCCCATCTCGACCTCCCAAAATGCTGAGATTACAGGGGTGAGCTACCGCACCCAGCCTCTATACCACATTCTAACATCTAACCATCTGTTGATGGGCACATAAGTTGATTTCATAAACTTTGCTACAGTAAATAGTGCTGCCAGAAACACGTAAGTGTGGGTGTGTTTTTAATACAGTGATTTCTTTTCCTTTAGGTAGATACCCAGCAGCTGGATTGCCGGACCAAAGGGCAGTTCTATTTTTAGTTCTTTGAGAAATTGTCATATTGTTTTACAGGGTCCAGCCCTACAGGGTCCTGTGAGCCCCTCTCTGCTGGTATGGAGAAGAGAAGCTGTGGAAATAAAAGACACAGGACACTGAGATACAGAAAAGAGAGTTTGAACCCGGGGATCCACTGCCAACCTAAGCGTGGAGACCTGCAGTGGCGCCGAGTGTCTGGACACTCTGACTTTTATTGAGTACAAAGCAGGGGGCAGGGAAGGTAGGGTGAGGTAATGGTGGTCAGTGATAGGGTCAGGTGAATCATGTGTCTTGGAGATAGGGGCTCCAGGACTTTCAAGCAGCCGAGGGGAGGAGAAAACCTAATGCGTCAGTGCTCTTCGCATATTTGTTAGAAATGTCAAGGATGTTAATATTATGTTACTATTATTAATTCTTATGTTCTCAGAAAAAGAGAAACCAGGTGCAGAAGCAGGGCGTGAGAGTGGATGTGGAATGTGACCACTGAAGCACAGCGTCATATAGAGACAGTTAAGCCCCCGGATGTCTGCGGGCTTCCCTGACAGCCGTCAGCCCTTGCCACAAGAGCTTGGAGAAACCAAGAAAAAAAAAAGGAGCTTGGAGAAACCAAGTTTTCTCCTAACTCCACCAGGAAGGAGAGGTCTTGGTCATTTTGGACGTCTCCTTCCCTAGCTGGCTAAACAGTGGGGCTTTCCCAGCTCTAGCGCTGCTGCACCCTCCAGCAGCCCTTATGCGGGTGTCACAGAGGGCTTAGAGCATCTTGCCTTAGGATCACTTTGTTCACAATGTCACCTTAGTTCCTTGCTTCATAACCCTATAGTCATTAGTAAAATCAAAGATTACGTTGAGTATATATCTTTATGATTATAAGTAACTGTAAGATTATATATGATTATATAAAGGAATAACTATGTGCCTACATTTCTAATCTTTTCTGAATCAGTATTTATACGGGAACAGACTGAGGCTTCAGACCCTTGCCACGGCACTTGCGGGGTTTCCCCCCCACATCCTTTCCCTAGAGGTTGTACTAATTTACATTCCCACCAACAGTGTGTGTAAGGCTTCCCTTTTCTTTGCAACCTTGTCAACCTCTTTTTTTTTTTTTTTAAATAATAGATATTCTCTCTCTCTTTTTTTTTTTTTAAAGACTGAGCCCTACCTTGTGGCCCAGGCTGGAGTGCAATGGGGGGATCATGGTTCACTGCAGCCTCCAACTCCTGGGATCAGGCCATCCTTCTGCCGCAGTCTCCCAAGAAGTGAGGACTACAGGTGCACGCCGTTACAGTTGGCTAATTTTTAAATTTTGTGTAGAGACAGAGTCTTGCTAACGTTGCCTGGGTTGGTCTCAAACTCCTGGGTTCAAACAATCCTCCCACCTCAGCCTCCCAAAACGCTGGCATTACAGGCCGGAGCCACTGCATCCAGCCTCACTGTGGTTTTAATTGGCATTTCTCTGATGATTTGACTCTAAGATCCTCTAAAGCAGGAAGCATGCTAGTCTTGTATCCTCAGCGTCTGTATCATTCATGGCACATAGTGAGTCCTTAATACACATGGGATAAAAAAATGGTTGGCGGGTGCCTGTAATCCCAGCTACTCGGGAGGCTGAGGCAGGAGAATCACTTGAACTCAGGAGGCGGAGGTTGCAGTGAGCTGAGATCGCACAATTGCATTCTAGTCTGGGCAACAAGAACAAAACTCTGTCTCAAAAAAAAAAAAGAAAGAAAGAAATGGATGGCATCAATTGCATGCTGTGATTATTTTACTTGGTTTTTTTGTGTGTGTGAGATGAAATTTTCATAAATAAAACGAATGATTTTGGCTAGGTGCGGTGGCTCACGCCTGTAATCACAGGACTTTGGGAGGCCGAGGCAAGCGAATCATGATGTCAGGAGTTCGAGTCCAGCCTGGCTGACATGGTGAAACCCTGTCTCTACTAAAAATACAAAAAATTAGCTGGGCCTGGTGGTGGGTGCCTGTAATCTCAGCTACTTGGGAGGCTGAGGCAGGAGAATCATTTGAACCCAGGAGGCGGAGGTTGCAGTGAGCCAAGATGGCACCACCACACTCCAGCCTGGGTGGCAGTGCCAGACTCCATCTCAAAAAAAAAAAAAAAGAAAAAGAAAAAATGATTTTAATGTGCACAATTCAGAGGCACTTAACACCTTCACACTGTTGTGCAATCACTACTTGTATCTAGTTCTAAAACACTTCACCAACCCCCAAATCAAACCTCCTCCCCATGAGCACTCATCTCATTCCTCTGTCCCCTCAACTCCTGGTAACGGCTCGTCTGCTCCCTGTCTCTATGGATTCGCCTGTTCTGGACGTTTCATATCAACGGAATCTCACACTGTGTGGCCTTTTGTGTCTTGCTTCTTTCATTCAGCATCGTATTTTCAAAATTTGTCCACGCTATAGCATGGATCAATGCTTCCTTCCTTTTTATGGCTGAATCATAAAGTTATATACCATAACTTTGTTTATCCATCTAACCAGTGATGGACATTTGTTTTTCACTTGTGAGCTTCCTGAGGGCATTGACCTTGCCTCTCTCTCTCTTTTTTTTTTTTTTTTTTTGAGATGGAGTCTCACTCTGTCACCCATGCTGGAGTGCAGTGGTGTGATCTCAGCTCACTGCCACCTCCACCTCCCAGGTTCAAGCAATTCTCATGCCTCAGCCTCCTGAGTAGCTGAGACTATAGGCACATGCCACCATGCCTGGCTAATTTTTTGTATTTTTAGTAGAGACAGGGTTTCACCATGTTAGCCAGGTTGGTCTCGATCTCCTGACCTCATGATCCACCCACCTCGGCCTCCCAAAGTGCTGGGATTATGGGTGTTAGCCACCGCACCTGGCTGCCTCTCTTATTTACCATTGTATTCCACCATCTAGCACCCGCACAGAGGTTCATGGCAAGCACTCAACACGTATTTATTAAATGAAAATGTAAGTGGAAGAATCAATAAATGTTTTATTTTTATTTTATTTTTTCAAACAGGATCACACTTTGTCAGCCAGGCTGGTATATAGTAACACAATCATGGCTCACTGCAGCCTCAACCTCCTGGGCTCAAGGGGGCAGTCTCAGCCTCCTGAGTAGCTAGGACTATTGGCATGTGCCACCATGTATTTTTTTTTTTTTTTTTTTTTGTAGAGACAGGGTCTTGCTATGTTTCTCTGGCTGGTCTTGAACTCCTGACCTTAAGCAATCCTCCTGCCTCAGCTTACCAAGGTGCTGAGATTATAGGCATGAGCCACCGTGCCCGTCCAAATATTTCCATATTGAGTGAATAAGATGTATGACAGTGAAGAAGGAATGAGTGACCCTGGTTTTGCAACCAAGGGATCATTCAGTAATGGGGAGGAATAAGATGGGCAACCAGGGCCTCCCAGGCCAGCCATGCTGGAGACCCACCCTTATGTTCTTTAGGGCCACCGGTAAGAGATGGAGCCAGATAACCTTTGGTGATGGACGCTTGGGAATATGGAGTTAGCACAGTCATTTGCTGCTGGGACCAGTGGTATCTACTTCAACAAATTTTCATGGGAGTCAGAAGAGTATTATGGTCCATATTCTGGATCCAGATGAGCTAGCACTCAAATTATGATTCTGCCACTTACTGTCATTACTCATGGAGACAAGGAGTTAGTATGAATGAAGTGCTTGGCATCGTGATGGACACCTAGTAAGCATTATGTAAGTGTTTACTTTTCACTTTTGTTAATTGAACGGACCCACGAATGAGCTATTTCAAAACCAGAAGAGGTCCAGAGAGGGTTTCACAAAGAACCGGGGAGACAGCTCACATGAGATGACCCTCTGCACACAGCCATCGACCTTTGCTTTGTTCGTGAAGTACCTTCCCTGCCAGGGGATCTCATTGCGTAGGCTTGCTGCCTGGTGTATGAAGCTCTTCCATGGGGCAGAACTTGTACCAAGCTACCTGAGAGGCACTTAGAAAGCTTTCTCATGCCAGATGTACATGTGAGGATTTTAGCTTCCACGTGGCTCTCTGGTGAAATGCATTAGGGCTATGGATGTGGGTGCAGGCTGTTACATTCTGGTTTGTTTTGTTTTTTGTTTTTTTGGTTTTTTTTAGACAGTCCGGCTCTGTTGCCCAGGTTGGAGTGCAGTGGCGTAATCTCAGCTCACCACAACCTCCACCTCCTGGGTTCAAGTGATTCTCCTGACTCAGTCTCCCGAGTAGCTGGGACTACAGGCGTGTGCCACCACACCGGGCTATGTTTTTCTTTTTGTATTTTTAGTATAGATGGGGTTTCACCATGTTGGCCAGGATAGTCTTGATCTCCCAACCTTGTGATCTGCCTGCCTCGGCCTCCCAAAGTGCTGGAATTACAGGCGTGAGCCACCGCCCCGGCCCATTCTGTCTTTTTATTAGTTCAACACACTGACACCAGAACGTTGCTAGTATATAATACCGTTATCTAAGCATTGAAATTGGTGCCGACCATTGCTTAATGTGGCCAACATTTCTTTCTCCCAAGCCCAGTTTCCATTCTCTATATCAACTTCCAGAAACTCACTGCTAGCTCCTGGCTCTGATACCCCATTTTGGACATTTCTTTAGCCTGACATGTATGCATCTGAAGAACAGGTGAACTATCTCCTTTTTTTTTTTTTTTTTTCACTCTTATTGCCTAAGCTGGAGTGCAATGGGATGATCTCGGCTCACCGCAACCTCTGCCTCCTGGGTTCAAGTGATTCTCCTTCCTCAGCCTTCCAAGTAGTTGGGATTTTAGGCTCCCACCACCATGCCCAGCTAATTTTTTTGTATTGTTAGTACAGATGGGGTTTCACCATGTTGGCCAGGCTAGTCTTGAACTCCTGACCTCAGATGATCCACCTGCTTTCGCCTCCCAAAGTGCTGAGATTACAGGCATGAGCCACTGCACCCGCTTTTTTTTTTTTTTTTTTTTAGACAGGATCTTGTTTTGTCACCCAGGGTAGAGTACAGTGGCACCATCATGGTTCACTGCAACCTTGAACTCCTGGGCTTAAACAATCCTCCTGCCTCAGCCTCCTGAGTAGCTGGGACCGCAGGCATGTGCTACCAGGCCTGGCTAATTTTTAAAATTTTTTGCAGAGACAGGGTCTTGCTATGTTGCCCAGGCTAGTCTCAAACTCCTGGGCTCAAACAATCCTCCTGCATTGGCCTCCCAAAGCTCTGGGATTTCAGGGTCTGACCTGTCTGGAAGGAACCATTGATTGCAGGATTAGGATTAGCTCTTGGTTTCTAGGTGATTTGCCTACGTATGTCTGAACAGAAATGATGGTGTTCAAAAAATGCTACAGAAACATAGTGTATATAAGCCTGGGACTGGGAAAATTTTTCACTACTCTTCACACCTAAGTACTTCTCTTAAACTAACGAATAACCTATGAAAGCAATGTATGCCTGTTGTATAAAATGTATAAAATATGGAAAAACATAATGAAATGAATAAGAATTTTATTTTATTTTTTTTGAGACAGAGTCTCACTGTGTCACCCAGGCTGAAATGAAGTGACACAATCTCGGCTCACTGAATCCTTGAACTCCTGGTCTCAAGAGATCCTCTCACCTCAACCTCCTGAGTAGCTGGAACTACAGGTGCATGCCATCACACCTGACTAATTTTTTTGTGTGTGTGTGGAAAGATGAGGTCTTGCTATGTTGCCCAGGCTGGTTCTTGAACTCCTGGCTTCAAAGCCATCCTCCTGCCTCACCCTCTCAAACTGCTGGGATTATGACCATGAGCCACTGTGGCCGGCCTCATTTTTTATTTTCACTATCCAGAGATATCTGTTCTGAACTTGCTCTTGATTTCATTCTAACCATTCCACATTCATTCCCCTACCATGCCTCTGTGTGTGTGTGTACACAATTATAGTTATACATATTTCCTTCCTCCCAACATACTGAAGCCCAAATATTTCTAACTCAGGCCAATAGGGAGTTATATTTCTTTGTGAAATTAGCGCTCTGATTTTTATTTATATTTATTTTTTTTTTTTTGAGACAGAGTCTCACTCTGTCACCCAGGCTTGGAGTGCAGTGGCGTGATATTGGCTCCGCCTCCCAGGTTCAAGTGATTCTCCTGCCTCAGCTTCCTGAGTACCTGGGTGCCCGCCACCACACCCTGCTAACTTTTATATTTTTAGTAGAGACGGGGTTTTGCTGTGTTGGCCAGGCTGGTCTCGAACTCCTGACCTTGTGATCTGCCTGCCTCAGCCTCCCAAAGTGCTAGGATTACAGGCGTGAGCCACTGCACCTGGCAGCTCTCTGATTTTTATAATAAAGAACATTTTACAGAAATTCCTTTTTGCAACCATCCTTGCTGGAGCCACCTGTTCAATATACGGATTCATGCAATGTAGGGAGCAGAATTCTGCTTTTGGGTAAAATTGAGTGAAATTACAGAATGGATGAAGAAGAACGTTCTAAAATTCTAGCCTTTTTCTTTCTCTCTCTCTCTTTTTTTTTTTTTTTTTTTTTTTTGGCATTACATGGAGATGCCCTTCGCTGTGAAATCTTGGCAGGTAATTATCAGAGACCCCTTTTTAGGTTCCCCGATGTCTTCCCTTCTGGGGCACCAGGTTCTACTTTTAGTAGGTGCCCCTCTTTCTCTTGGAGATAATCACATCAGTTGGTCTCTCGTTCCAGGGGGATATGACCTAGAATCTGTTTTGTCTTTGAGAAATGAGGTCGTTTTCTGGTGGAGGTGTCAGGAGACGGTGGGAAGCCCCAGGCTGAGAGAGGAGGTGCTTCCTGGTTCTTCCCTGTCAGCTCCTGCAAAGGCAGTGATCCTGCTGGTCAGTGAGTGACAAGGACCTGTGCCTATGGCTGTCCCCCTGACTACTCTCTTAAAATGACTCAGGCAGGCCAGGCACGGTGGCTTACACTTTAACCCCAGCACTTTGGGAGGCCGAGGCAGGCGGATGACATGAGGCCAGGAGTTCAAACCCAACCTGGCCAACATGGTGAAACTCCATCTCTACAAAAATGCAAAAATTAGCTGGGTGTGGTGGTGCATGCCTGTAATCCCAGCTACTGAAGAGGCTGAGGCATGAGAATCGCTTGAACCCAGGGAGTGGAGGTTGTAGTGAACTGAGATTGTGCTGCTGCACTCTAGCCTGGGCAACAGAGACTATTTGAAACAACAACACACACACAAAAAACACACACACACACATACCACACACACAAAAAAAGACACAAACCAGAAGCAAACACACAAACAAACAAAAATAATGGCTCAGCAACCATCATCAATGTCTTCCTGCAAAGGACAAATTCCATAGTTTCTTTTCCATCCTGCTCAACTTGACCTCCTGGGAGCTTTGAAATTGTCAGTCTCCTGTGACTTGAATCCCCTCATCTGTACTCTTTTACATGTTTTCTTTTTCACCTCTACTCTGTTCTTTACTAGCTGGTTGTCTGCCATCCACCCCTCAATTTTTTTTTTTTAAGCTGGGTTAGGCCTCTTCAGATGGTCCTGAATGGTCCTCACCTTCTGGTCCTCATGCCCTGTGTAATCCCTTGAGGGTGGGCTGGACCTGATGACTCACTTGTAACCAAAAGGCTATGGCAAACGTGATGGATGCCACTTCTGAGATTAGACTACAAAGCGATCATGGCTTCTGTTCTGCCCTCTATTGCTCCCTTTATTCCTCCCTCCCTGTCTTTTCTTCCCTCCCTCCCTCCCTCCCTCCCTTCCTTCCTCCCTCCCTCCCTCCCTTCTACATTTAGCGGATAGAAGTAAAGATTTGTTACATGGATATATTGTATAGCGGTGAAGTCTGGACTTTTAGTGTATCCATCACCTGAAAGTGTACATTGCACACATTAAGTAGTTTCTCATCCCCCAGTGCCTCTCATCCTCCCACTCTTCCAAGTCTCTGGTGTCTATCATTCCACACTCTATATCCATGTGTACTCATTATTTAGATCTCATTTGTAAATGAAAACGTGGTATTTGACTTGCTGTGTGTGAGTTGTTTCACTGAGGATAATGGCCTCCAGTTCCATCCATGTTGCTGCAAAAGACATGATTTTGTTCTTTTTTATAGGTGAATAGTATTCCATTGCATGCATTAATATATACCACATTTTCTTTGCTCAGTCTTCCACTGTTTGTTCCTTAGGTTGATTCCATGTCTTTGCTATTGTGAATAGTGCTGCGATAAACATACAGGTGCAGGTGTTTTTTTGGATATAATGATTTCTTTTCCTTGGGTACATACCCAGTAGTGGGATTGCTGGATCAAATGCCCAGTCTAGTGTTGAGGTGAAATAGTAGCTTGGTGAGAGACCCTGAGCCAGAGAACCCAGCTAAGTCATGCCCAGATTCTGGACACGCAAGAATCCATATAATTAGCATATGCTATTTTAAGTTGCCAACTTGTGGGATAATTTGTTACACAGCCATATCTAGTTCATAGATCAGGTTTTCATTCTCCATTCACTTCTCATTCCTCACTTTTTCTTTGGAAAAGCTTATTCACATTAGTGAATTTGGGTATTAATAGGTTAGGTCCAGGTGTGGTGGCTCACACCTGTAATCCCAGCCATTTGGGAGACTGAGGCAGGTGAATTGCTTAAGCCCAGGAGTTTGAGACCAGGCTGGGCAACATGGCAAACCCTGACTCTACAAAAAATAAAAAAATATAAGCAGGGCATTACGGTGTGAGCCTCTGGTTCCAGCTACTCTGGAGGTTGAGGTAGGAGAATCACCTGAGCCCATGCAGCCCGTGGAGGCTGCAATGAGCCCTGATTGTGCCACTGCACTCCAGCCTGGGTGACAGAGTGAGACCCTGTCTCAACAACAAAAAAAGGAAGACTGTAGCTTTGCAACAGTAGGTTCAATGAAGTAAACCTCCAGTTTAGAATAGCGTCCAAGTTCCCTACCATAATCTACAGAACCCCAATTTCTTACCACCTGGCCCCATCCCACCTTTCCTTCCATCTCCCACCTCTCTGTCCTGGGATCATAAAGAATCAGTCATGATGGTGCTCACCATCCGTGTTTAACCTCACAGTCTTTGCATTTGTTTTTCCCCTGTCTGAAATGTTCTTTCTTACCTGAAGTGTTCTTATTCTGCATTTGTATAGGGCTTACTCCCTCTCTTGCTTTGGATCTCTGTTCAAATATGCTCTCTTAAAGATCTCTTCTCTGACCACTTGGTTTGAAGTCTCACACCACTGGGGTATGTTCCATCCCTCCTCCCCTCATAGCTCTTGTCAGTTTGTGATTCTTTTGCTTCCCTCTCTGGAATGTCAGCTCCCTGATGGGTGTCTCATCTGTCAATCTACAATTCTCAGCCAGGTTCCTGGAACAAAGCAAACCCTTAATATTTGTTTGTTGAATGACATAACGATGGCTGCTCTGCCATGCTGAGACATACTCCATCTATGTGGACCAACCAAGGACTTTCTTCTGCTTCCACTATGAATGTTCCTGTTCTAGCTGTTCAAACCCCAAGCATCTTTTCTGTCTGTTCAATAACCCAAATTAGATGGGAAGCAGAACTTATGAAAGGCCTTATCTACTGTTATGGGTTGAATTGGGAGTCCTCACCCATGGAACATGTGAATGTGATCTTATTGGAAAGAGGCGCCCCATTTTCTGGGGATTCCTTTAAGCTATGAACCCCAAATATCTGAGACAGGTCTCAGTCAATTTAGGATGTTTATTTTGCAAAAGTTAAAAATGAGTGCCTGTGACACAGTCTCAGGAGGTCCTGATGACGTCTGATCAAGGTGGTCTGGGCACAGCCTGGTCTTATACATTTTAGAGAAACATGAGACATCAGTAAAAACATGTAAAAATACATTGGTTCTGTCTAGAAAGGCGGGACATCTCAAAGAGAGGAGGAGGCTTCCAGGTCATAGGTAGGTGAGAGACAAATGGTTGCATACTTTTGAGTATCTGATTAGCTTCTCCAAAGGAGATAATCATATAATATGCATAAATGCATATCTATGCATATCTATGCATTTATCTCAGTGAGCAGAGGGATGACTTTAAGTTCTGTCTGTCCTTTGTCTGCAAGGAAATTCCTTGTGAGGAAAGTATGTAGCTCTTTTATCTTAGTAGCTATCTTGTTTAGGAATAGAATGGGAGGCATGTTTGCCCTATGTAGTAGTTCCCAGCTTGAGTTTTCCCTTAATGATTTCAGGGTCTCAAGATTTATTTTCTTTTCTCACCCCAACACATTCTCCACAGCAGGTAACCCATTGATATCCACAAAAATCCACGTCCTGGGGCACAGAGCAAGTTGGAGGGGTGCATCCTTTCTACCTCCTGGAGAAGGGTGGAGAGTTGATTTGAGGTCCCACTAGAAAATCTCTTTCCTAATGGCTTGATTGATTGATTGAGTGAGTGACTTGACAAACATTTACTGAGCATCTGCTCCATGTCAGGCACCAGGCTAAGAGCCAGGAGAGGAGAGCAGTAAGATGAAGTTTCTCTTCTTTTCTGGAGCTTGTTATTCAGTGGGAAAAATGAAAAAACTGAAACAAACCACCAAGATCATGCCGGATAGAAGTAATGGCTTAAGGTACAATGAGAAGAAGAAGAAGAAGATAGAAGAAGAAGAAGAAGGAGGAGGAGGAGGAGGAGGAGGAGAAGAGGGAGGAGGGAGAAGAAGAGGGAGGAGGAAGAAGAAGAGAGAAGAAGAAGAAGAGGAAGAAGAAGAAGAAGAAGAAGAAGAAGAAGAAGAAGAAGAAGAAGAAGAAGAAGAAGAAGAAGAAGAACCAGAACCAGAACAAGAAGAACAAGAAGGTAGAGGAGAAGGAGGAAGAGGAGGAGAAGGGGGAAGAGGAGAAAAAAAGGAAGAAGGAGAGGAGAAAGAGGAGAGGAAGGAGAAGAAGAAGAAGGAGGAGGAGGAGGAGAACAAACTGACAAATTGGCAGGATTCTAATATTTTTTATTGTGGTAAAATATACACAGCATAACATTTACAATTTTAACTATTTCTAAGTATACAGTTCAGTGACATTAAGTACAATCACACTCTTGGGCAACCATCACCTTCATCTGTCTTCCGCAGCTGAAGCTCAGTACCCATCAAACAATAACTCCCCATTCTCCTTGCACCTCCACAGTCCCTGGTAACCAGGACCTTACTTTGTCTTTACTTTGGCTATTCTAAGTCTCTTGTGTAAGTTGAATCATACGATAGTTGTCCTTTTACGTCTGGCTCCTTTCACTTAGCCTACTGTCCTCAAGATTTATTCATGTAGCAGGTAGGCATGATTCTAATTCTGAACTAAGACAAATATCTCCACCTGGAAAGCAATCCATCAACAATTTAATGTTGATTATAAATAGGAATTGGTTGAATTTTTTCTACTGTGTTTCCTTCTATTCTTCCTGAATTTTTCAGATGTTCTGTAATGAACATGAATTACCTCGATAGTAAAAAAAAACTTTAAGATCTTTAAAATGAATACACCCTTTTCCTTCTTTCTCTCTTCTTCATCCAAGATATTGCTGTCTAATGTTCCTTTCTGGGGTACCCCAGCTCCTGGATCTACCACTGCTCTATCACTTCTCTTCTTCTATGAGGTCAACTGAGGATGCTTCTACTACTATATTTTACTTTTTAAAATGTCAATTGTATTTTTGTTCACACTTAAGCAACTATTGATGCCAACATTGGGGATGTGGACTTTTAATATATGTTTTAATTAAAAATTTAAAAATTGACACAAATTGTATTTATGTATCATGTACAGCACCATGTTTTGAGTATATATTATATATATTTAGTATCTATATATTATATAGATATAGTCATTCCACTGTATATGCGTGTGTGTGTGTATATATATATAGTGGAATATACAGATTTAGTATATATATTATATAGATTTAGTATATATGTATTTCACTATATATAGTGGAATGACTAAATCTATATAATATATAGATACTAAGTATATATATTCCAGTATATATAGAGTAATATATACATACCAAATATATATATAATATATATTCCACTATATATAGAGTAATATATATATACTAAATGTATTATATATATATTTAATATATATTACTTTATATATAGTGGAATATATATGCTAAATATATATAATATATATACTTCAAAACTATATATATATATAGCGGAATGACTCTACATGATATCTAGATACTAAATATATGTATAATATATATACTTCAAAACATTATGCTGTACATGATACACATGGCTGAATATTATCTATTGTGATTATACTCTACTACCTGCCTGCTTGTTTTTCTTCTTCTTTTTCTAAATACCTATCAAGAGGGAAGTCTGAGCAGAAAGAAACTCAGGATGGCACACTCAAACTTTTTAAGGAATACAGTGGCAGGTGGGTTTGCCCTGAAGCAGCTCCCAGCTTGACTTTTCCCTTTGGCTTAGTGATTTTGGGGTCCCAAAATGTATTTTCCTTTCACAAAGCCAATCCCACCAGATTCTCCAAGGCAGGCAGCCCATTGATATCCATAAAAATCCACCTCCTGGAGTGCAGAGCAAGTCAGAGGGGTGCATTCTCTCTCACCCCCGGAGGAGGATGGAGAGGAGACTGGGTAGTTTAAGGGGAGTTGGGTCAGGTGTGGTAGGGGATAAAGAAACCACACAGGATTGCAGGATCCATGCAGTCCCCTGGAGCAGGCAGCATCTGGGAGATATTACCATTCTTGGGCAGACCCAAGAAGGGAGGGAGCTGTTATTACTGGAACCTAGAGAAGGCTGCCAGCCAGGAGCTTGTGCTCTGCAGTCTAGGGCCAGTCTGTGGGAGGATACAGGGAGGGACCTCAGGAAATAAATACCCTGGCTCACCCCCTTTCATCCCTCTTGCCTCCTGTAAGGGCTTCCCATTGCTTGAAGCCAACTAGAAGGCAGAGGACAAGGCTTCCTGTTGGTTTGCTCCATGAACCCGGACACAGAACAAGGGGAGGACAGATGGAGAACATCCCTGGCGGCCATCTGGAAGGTCTCCAGCATCATTTCTTGTGAAGCCCTAATGAACTGAAAGAAAAATTAAAGAATGGGCTTAGCTGGGGTTGAGAGAAGCAAATGGGGTCCACTGCAAAAGGCCCACTAGCACCTAGTGCTCAGCTCACAGTCCACAAGCACCCAAGCATCCTGTCTGCAAGCATTCAGCTCACAGCCTACCTGCACCCAAGCACCCTGTCTGCAGGCACTCAGCTCAGGCAGCATGACCTTATAAAACTTCCCCTCCAGCCCCTGCCTCTTTGCAGACAGCAGACAGCCTTCCTTCTGCTGTCTTACCCATTGCATTCTTGCAATGCACATCCCCCTTTCTTTAATAAATATGCCTTTTAAAACTCACTCCTGTCTTGGTAAATTCCTTTACTCCCTGCACTCAGGCCTCAAACAGCTGCTGACCATGACATCTCTCACTAAGACAGAGTTACCAGGGTGGGACCAGGCCTCCCCTCCCAGTACAATGCCGGACAGAAAGCACATGTTAATATATGTTGTTGACATACCCAGGGATGAGAAGGAGACTGATTTTTTAAAAATTTTAAAATACGCATAAGATAAAATTGACCATTTGAAAGTTGATGGTTCAGTGACATTTAGTACATTCATGCTGGTGTGCTGCCGTCATCATCATCAAGTTTGAGTACAGTTTTCATCTCCCCAGAAGGAAACCCTGTGACCATCAGCACTCACTCTCCATCGCCCCCGACTCCAGCCCTGGGCAACCACTAACTGGGTGTCTGTTTTTATGGATTTACCTGTGCTGGATATTTTATATAAATATAAATGCAGACTGAATTTGGGAAGAGGTATCCTGAATCCCTCGTTTCTGACTTTCCCCTTTTGATGGCCCCTGAAATTCTGCTTTTAGACACTTCACTTGCATATCAGGCCACTCTGGTAATGAAAGAGGGGGGATCAGGAGAGGGAGACCTGACCCTCCTCCTACCTCCCACTGCTCTCTCTGGGGCCCTGGGAATGGTGGGGAAGCTGTTAGCCGATAATGAGACCCCCTCTCCCTTAATGACTCTGGGGGCTGCAGGGATGCCTCAGGCTAGCTCTGCCCTAATTAATTAATAGGGAGCTTTTCCCACAGAGGAATTAGCCTCGATTCCTCGGTCTCAGGCTCTTCTTGGCTCAGCTCATGTTCAAGTTGCAGCCTGGGCAGTCGTCTGGGGCAGCCTAGGGATGGTCCGTCTGCACTGCCTGCCCTCCTAATGCTAGGGCCAGAGTTAGAGCCTCTGGTCAGAGTGGACCTGGGATGGCTTTAGCAAGACAAATGTGGGCTTGAATCTGACCCCACTTATTTATTTATTTATTTATTTTTTTGAGACAGAGTCTTGCTCTGTAGCCCAGGCTGGAGTACAGTGGCACAATCTCAGCTCACTGCCACCTCTACCTCCGTCTGAGTTCAAGTGATTCTCCTGCCTCAGTGTCCCGGGTAACTGGGTTTACAGGTGTGCACCACCACGCCCAGCTAATTTTTGTATTTTTAGTAGAGATGGGGTTTCACCATGTTGGCCAGGCTGGTCTCGAACTCCTGACCTCAAGCGGTCTGCCTGCCTCAGCCTCCCAAAGTGCTGGGATTACATGCATGAGCCACCATGCCCAGCCCTAAACCCTGCTCTTCATTAATTCTGAGGCCTGCTGCTTAACCTCTTTGAGCCCCTTCTGCATCTGTAAAAGGGAGCTGGCAGCCTTTACTGTTGAGAGAGCAACAGACCTATGAAGCTACGATGAGGTTGAGACACCGGTCCTGCATGCAAAATATAAGGTAGCACCAAAAAACTCAGCGACTAAGCTAAATAATATTCCAATGTTAATAATTCAAAAAAAAAACTCACAAAATTAATGCAAAACAATCTATGGTTAAACAAAATAGCAGAATGTTCAAGATAGAATCAGTAAGAGTGTTGAACTGAGCCATACAGGAGCCTAAAAAGCAGAAGGCGCCAGGCGCGGTGGCTCATGCCTATAATCCCAGCACTTTGGGAGGCCAAGGCTAGTGGATCACCTGAGGTCAGGAGTTCGAGACCAGCCTGACCAACATGGTGAAACCCCGTCTCTACTAAAAATACAAAAATAGCTAGACATGGAGGTGGGCGCCTGTAATCCCAGCTACTCAAGAGGCTAAGGTGGGAGAATTGCTCGAACCTTGGAGGTGGAGGTTGCAGTGAGCTTAGATCGCGCCACTGCACTCCAGCCTGGGGGACAGAGCGAGACTCCGTCTCAAAAATAAAATAAAATTAAATAAAATTAAATAAAAAGCAGAAGGAAAAGTGAAGAACTTCTGTCCTGTCTTTAACATGTTGATCTATTTTGTTCATTGTGGATTTTTTTGCATTCATTTTGATTTCTAAAAATGTTGCATTGAAACATTATTTCTCTTTAATACTGAGGCTTTTTGGCACTCTTTCCTTTTGTTTTATTGAAGTGAAATTTGTGTAATGTAAAATTAACTCTTTTTTTATACAGTCTCTCTCTGTCACCCGGGTTGGATTGCAGTGGCGATATCTTGGCTCACTGCAACATCCTCCTCTCGGATTCAGGAAATTCTTGTGTCTCAGCCTTCCGAGTAGCTGGTATTACAAGCGTGCACCACTGTACCTGGCTAAGGTTTGTATTTTTAGTCACAGACTCTGCGAACAGTTTTAGATTTACATAAAAAATGAAAAGATAGTACAGACAGTTCCCATATACTCCTTTGACTTAATTTCACTTGTTATTAATATCTTACATTAGTATGGCACATTTACATAATTACCATATTGTAATATTGATACATTATTATATTGATACATTAGTAACAAAATGTTATTGATATGGATAGTTTTTGTTTGTTTGTTTGTTTTGAGACAGAGTCTCACTCTGTTGTCCAGGCTGGAGTGCAGTGGCACAATCTTGGCTTGCTGCAACCTCTGCCTCCCGGGTTCATGTGATTCTCTTGCCTCAGACTCCTGGATAGCTGGGATTACAGGCACCCACCTCCACACTTGAGCTAATTTTGTATTTTTAGTAGAGACAGGGTTTCACCATGTTTGCCAGCCTGGTCTCGAACTCCTGACCTCTAGTAATCTGCCCACCTTGGCCTTCTAAAAGGCTGGGAATACTGGTGTTGTGCCACCATGCCCGGCTAATATGGATACATTATTATTAACAAAAGCCCGTACTCCATTCAAATTTCCTCATTTTTTTCCTTATATCCTTTTTCTGTTCTAGGATCTCACATTACATCTGGTTGTCATATCTTCTTAGACTCCTCTTGTCTCTGACAGTTTCTGAGACACTCCTTATTTTCTCATTTTTCTTATTTTATTTTACTTCTTTAGAGACAGGGTCTTGCTCTGTTGCCCAGGCTGGAGTGCAGTGGCACAATCATAGTTCACTGCAGCCTCAACCTCCTGGGCTCAAGAGGTCCTCCTGCCTCTGTCTCCTGAGTATCTGGGACTATAGCCACCCGCCACCAAAAGCTGCTCCAGACATTCCTTAATTTTTAATGACTGTTTTGAAGAAGACTGCGCAGGCAGATTGCAGGATGTCTCTCTATTGAAATCTATCTGACATTTTTCTCATGCTTAGACTTGAGTTAGGGTTTCTTTGGGATCCTCCCTGATTGTTATGGGTATAAAGGGTTTGCAAGACCCAATCGCCGGGGGACTATTGCTATTTTATTTGCTTACTATTTTGTGTGACAGACCAAGGGTCCTGTTGTCTTTGCTGCTAAATTTCTAGCCTCTGGCACAGCCAGATGTACAGGAAGTATTTGTGGAGTGAATGACTGTAAGAGACAGAAGTTCAGGAGCAGCTCTAGGTTCAAGAAGGATGCAGAATCATCCTAGCACAGTGAGTGACTGAAGCAGGAGTGAGAAGGTTGCAGGGAGGGCTTGCCAATGTGGTCCGGGGGAACTTGATGTCAAAGACAGAAATTCAGCCTTGGCCATACATTGGGAGCATTCAAATATTCTGATGCCTGAGTCCCACTTCCAGGGATGCTGATGTCCTTGGTCTATGGTGTGGCTTGGGTATCAGATTTCTTTTCTTTCTTTTTTAGACAGGGTCTTGCTCTGTTGTCCAGGCTGGACAGCAGTGGCACAATCATAGCTCACTGTAACCTCAAATTCCTAGCTCAAGTGACCCTCCTGCTTCAGCCTCCTGAGTACTGGGATTATAGGTGTGTGTCCAGCTATTTTTTTTTTAATTTTTATCTTTTTAAATAGAGTCTTGCTATGTTGTTCAGGCTGATCTTGAACTCCTGGGCTCCAGTGATCCTCTCTCCTTGGCCTCCCAGTATGCTGGGATTACAGGCACAAGCCACCATGTCAGGCTGGCTTCAGAGGTTTTAAAAGCTCTCCCGGTGATTTTAATATACAGTTAAGTTTGAGAATCACCTATATAGGAGCTGTTGCAAAGAAGCAGAGCCAGGGCAATGCATGCAAAGATTTAGAATTGGGGCACCTGTTTCCTGGCTGTGTGACCTTGAACAAGCTATTGAACTTCTCTGAGCACCTGTCCCCTCTCTGAAAATAGAGGAAGTGATATTTACTTCGTAGGAATGTGTAGATTAAATATAACTATTAATAAAAGAGCTTGCCTAGTTCAGGAGGTTGCCACCAGCACTTAATCAATACCGGCAACAATAATAAAAAACACTGAACGTGCACTGAAGTTTTTTTGTTTGCTTGTTTTTGTTTGTTTTTGATGGAGTCTCGCCCTCTAGCCCAGGCTGGCGTGCAGTGGTGCGATCTCGACTCTCTGTAACTTTCGCCTCCCGGGTTCAAGCGATTCTCCTGCCTCAGCCTCCTGAGTAGCTGGAATTACAGGCACCCCACCATGCCCCGCTAATTTTTGTATTTTTGTAGAGACGGGGTTTTACCATGTTGGCCAGGCTGGTCTTGAACTCCTGATCTTAAGTGATCCGCCCACCTCGGCCTCCCAAAGTGCTGGAATTACAGACGTGAGCCACCGCACCCGGCCTGCACTGAGTTTTATTCACACGACAGACTTTATGCTTAGATCTTTAAACGGCGTTAGCTCTCAGGAGAGGCGGAAGATGTGGGAAGCAACCAAGTCATCGCCTTTCGAGAAGAAAAGCCGAGTGCAGCTTGCCTCCTGTGCTCTAAAGACAGCAAAGAATAATAATTATAACAGTAACAGCATTATCCATCTCCCATTTGCCCAGTGCTTCGCGCTGGCAAGGAGCATTTCCAGTCTCACGCGCTTTAATTTTCTCAGCTTTGATTTTCTGTAGGGTTGGCCAAGTCATCTCCCTTGTTTAGCTGAGGAGGCCATGCTCAGAGAGGGAGAGGTGTTGGCCCAAGGGCACACAGCGGCCAAGTGGCCACCGCCGGAAGGTGCCCCCACAGGGAGGAGAAGGGGGCGGCGGAGCCCTCGCTCTGGCTGTGGCCACTGGGACACTAGAGCCGCGCCTTCCCCAGATCTCTGCCAAGATTGCTGGCGCGGGTCCCGCGGTGCCAGGGCCTGGTCCCCGCCCTCTGCCCGGGATGCTGGGGCCTCGGAGGGCTCTAGAGGAGGTTGCGGGGGGAGGGGGGGGCGCGGAGGCGCGGCTCCGAGCAGGGGGCGGGGGCTGGATGCTGGAGAGGCCACTCACGCCCGCCCACCTCCCCAACCCCCTCCCTTCCCAAACACGCGGTGCCCTTTCTCCCGCGCGGCTGCAGAGCCTGGGCTGGGCGCAGGGGAGGCGGGGGGCATCGCGGAGGGGATCCCGCCCCCTCCCCCGTCCGCCCGGCGCCCCCACACCCACGTGAGCGCAGGGCCTGCCTGGATCCCGCCGGCAGCACAGCGCGTCCCGGCTCCGAGCCGGTGCCTCCACGGTTTGATCCCCGCGCCGGCGCTGCACAGTCCCTGGCGGGTCCCCGCGGCCCCCGCCGGGCGCTTCGCCGGGCTCCGGCTCCTGCATCCGGGCGCATCGCGCAGGCCGAGGCGCGGGCAGGCCGTCCCCGCCGCTCCGGACGCCGGTGAGTGGGGGCTCGGTCGCTCGGCTGGGGCGCGGAGGTGGCGGGCAGGTGGGGATGCGAGGCGCGCCGGGCTCACGCTGGGGGCAGGCGTGGGGGGCGCTCCCTGCCACCGCTTTTCGCCTGGTCGTTCCTGTGAGTTTCCTATCACCTTAGTTATCTCCAGGTCTCCCTGCCCGTCTCCCCACCTCCCCAACCCGTGGCCTCAGCTCACCCACGTTTCCAGCACCGAGCCTGAGCCTGATGCCTCGGTGCATTTACAGGGCTCGGTTGCCTTCCCCATCAGAGGGCTTATTTCACCAATTCCACACATATCTGATGTGGCTGAGGCTGCAGGGGGTCTGGGCATTTGTGTGTGTGTGTGTGTGTGTGTGTGTGTGAAAGAGAGCGAGAGAGAGGCTGAATTTGTGAGTGGGGTCGCCTTCCTGAATAGGTGTGTGGAGCTGAATGCTTAAATGTGGGGATGACTTTGAAAGTCTGAAGTTTTGTGTTTTAAAGAGTGTGTGTGTGTGTGTGTGTGTGTGTGTGTGTAGGAATTGTATGATTGTCTCCTACAATTCCTGAGTAGCTAGGACTACAGGCACAGGCCACCGTGCCTGGCCTCTGTGGTATTTAATTCATGAAGGGTAGTTGTGCAGAGCCATGAAGATGTGTGTGGTTGTGTGTCTGAGAATGTACATGAATGTGTGTGTGCATGTAGAATAGTATGACTGCCTGCCTGGAATTGCATTTCCAAAGGTGTGTGATTGTATGCCTGAGGGTATACCTGAATGTGGCAAGTATGTGAGTGTGTATGTGCAGAATTGCATTTCTGAAGGCATGTGTGGTTGTGTGCCTGAGGGTGTACATGAATGTGGCAAGTGTGTATGTGTAGGGATTGTATGACTGCATGCATGGAGCTGCATTTCTGAAGGTGTGCATGAGTGTGTGTGTGTGTGTGTGGTTGTATGTCTGAAGAGTTTGAGTGTGACTGTGTCTGTCTGGAATTGTGGATGTGTCATTTGCATTCAAGAGGTTTTCGAGGTTATGTGTGCCTGTGTGTGTCTGAGTGTGTGTGATGTGTGCATGGTTTCCATCCTGTCTCTCCCTCCCCTCACTCACTCCCCTCACTCAATGCTAGCATACAATTGCGAAAAATATGTATAGAAAGCATTTTCATTTTGCTCCCTGTAGCTTGCTTTAGTTTTAGGGATGTAAGAGGCTCCGAGGGGCCGACACATCTCATCACATGTAAGCGTCTGGAAGTTGGGAGACCCAAGTGGGAACGACCTACTCTCACCCCTCACCCTGTAGAAAAACTGGGGACGCTAAAAGGGACATTTTCTGAGCAGGAAACCCAAGAGGTAGGTCCTGAAGAAAACCTAGACCCAGGGAAGCCTAGAAGCCCAGGGTGAGGAGAAGAGAGAGACCCAGAGAGGCCCGAGTGGAGGTCAAGATCACATTTTGAGTCAAACATTTTTGAAAATTAATGTTATTGTTAATTGACAATCACAACGGTGTATATTCATAAGTGATGCAGACAGCACTGAAAAAAATAGACAGTAGGTCATCCTGACACTGTAGCGTTTTACTGTACTTCTGATTTTGTGTGAGTTAGGTTTCTGCTTTTTATCAACCACAGTTGACATCTATTTTGTGGTCTTCAGGTGCTTCTCTTTTCTTTTTCTTTTTTTTTTTTTTTGGTCAGGGTTTTATGCTGTCACCCAAGTTGGAGTGCAGTGGCGCGATCATAGCTTATTGCAGCCTCAGACTCCTGGGTTCAAGTGAGCCTCCTGCTTTAGCTTCCTGAGTAGCTAGGACTACAGGCACAGGCCACCATGCCTGGCTAATTATTATTATTATTTTTTAAAGAGATGAGGTCTGGTTACGTTGCCCAGGCTTGTCATGAACTCCTGGGCTCAAGCAGTCCTCCAGCCTTCACCTCCCAAAGTGGGATTGCAGGCATGAGCCACTGTGTCTAGGCCACAGATGCTAAGTATTGTCAGCTCTTCTCTAGGGGTCAGCAATTTTTTTCAGCAAATGGCCCGAGACGATATATTCTCAGCTTTGTGGCTGGTACAGTCTCTGTTCCAACAACTCAACTCAGGCATTGTAGCTTGAAAGCAGCTGTAGACAATTAATGAGTGTAGCTGTGTGCCAATAAAACTTTATTTACAGAAACAAGCAGTGGGCTGAATTTGCCTAGCAGACCACGGTTTGTCAATACCATACTATGTCTTGTAAGGAAGAGAAAGGAACCAGACAAAACTCCAGGCTCTAGAGTTTTCCTGACTGTTCAGATCTTAGGTGAATGATCTCTCTTGGGATCCATAGGCAACTTCCCGCTATGGCTTAGTGCCTGGAAACATAATATCCCAGAGGAGAGGGAGGGATTGTACGTTTCCTCTGTAGTCTTGTGGTTCACTCTCTGTGGGTTTTTTTTTTTCACAGCAAGGTGAGAAGCAGCACTGTGGTTTCAGGAGATGGATCCATTTGGAGCAGGATCCTAAGTGCGGCTTGGCATTGGGAATTTGGATTAGATCTAGAGGACGTAGGCTCTGGAAAACCAGGGCAGATGTCCCATCCTTTGGATATGGTGGGGAGTGGAAGAGGGTAAAGAAGATCCCAGAAAAGCCAGTAGCAGGAAAAAAAAAAAAAAAAAGGCCCAGGCACCTACATACTGGTAAAACCGAGACCTCCAAGAAACTCCCAGCTCAACCTGGTTGAATTCAGATACTGTTGGGGGTGATAAAAGATATTAGGGAGCCTTGATCCCTTAGAAAGTAGATGGGCAGAGGGGTGGGGATGGCGGGATGCTGTGGCTCATGACTGTAATCCCAGAACTTTGGGAGGCCGAGGTGGGTGGATCACCTGAGGTCAGGAGTTTGAGACCAGCCTGGCCAACATGGTGAAACCCTGTCTCTACTAAAAATGCAAATAAATAAATAAATAAATAAAAATTAGCCGGGTGTGGTGGCAGGTGCCTGTAATCTGAGCTACTCAGGAGGCTAAGGCAGGAGAATTGCTTGAACCCAGGAGGTGGAGGTTACAGTGGGCTAAGATCGCACCACTGCACTCCAGCCTGGGAACAAGAGTGAAACTGTCTCAAAAATTAAAAAATTTAAAAAAAAGGAAGTAGATGGGGGAGATGAACAAATTCTCTCTATAGGTGTGACAATCCCAGGCAAACCAAACAGGTACAGAGTCCAGTATAGGATACAATATTTAGTGTCTTCCTTTGATTTAGAGAGGTTTTCTTTCAGAGTCAGATCAATCTGGTATTGCTAGGGGAACAGACAGCAGATTCCAAAGGGAGAAGTAAAAAGGGTTTATGATCAGACTATTTATGAAGATATGAGCAGAGAAGAGGACCCAAGGAGATTAGAGGTTATGCCGGAGGACTGCCCCATGGGAGCAGTGGCCTTAGGTAGAGGAACACAGTGGCCAAATAGTGGCCTGGCACAGGGAGCTGGGAGGTAGAAGAATAAATACTCCACCTCCATCTCTTCCCGCCCTCCATTCTCCTGCTGTCTTTAAAAGAATTCTGTGGTCAGGCGCGGTGGCTCATGCCTGTAATCTCAGCACTTTGGGAGGCCGAGGCAGGCAGATCACCGGAAGTCAGGAGTTGAGACCAGCCTGGCCAATGTGATGAAACCCCGTCTCTACTAAAGATACAAAAATTAGCCAAGTGTGGCGGTGGGCGCCTGTAATCCCAGTTACTCTGGAGGCTGAGGCAGGAGAATCGCTTGAACCTGGGAGGTGGAGGTTGCAGTGAGTCAAGATTGTGCTGGTGCACTCCAGCCTCAAAAAAAAAAAAATAAAAGGATGTTGTATACATGTAGAGGGTACAAGGGTAGTCTTGATACATGCATAGATCACATGGCAGTGATGTCTGGGCTTTTAATGTAAATATCACTAAAATTGTGTGCACTGTACCTATTGAGTAATTTCTCATCCCCCGGCCCCGTCTCACCCTCCCACCCTTTCTTTCCAGTCTTCAATGTCTGTTATTCCACTCTGTGTCCTTGTGTACACATTATTTAGCTCCCATTTATAAGTAAACATGTGGTATTAAACTATGCTTCTGAATTATTTCGCTTAAGAGAATGGCCTCCAGTTCCATGTGTGTTGCATGGGTGTTACATTTCATTCTTTATTATGGCTGATTAGTATTTCATTATATACATCATGAAACATAGATACAATAATATAAACAACAATTTAGCAAGAAAATGTGATATTGATATAAATGTGATACAGATTGATTTATCTATAATGTAATATACTTATCTACATCACATTTTCTTTAATCATCTATTGGTGGACACTTAGGTAGATTCCATAGCCAGGCCATTGCAAATAATGCTGTGATGAAATATATCAGTGCAGATATCCTTTTGATACAATGATTTGTTTTCCTTGGGGTGGCGACTCAGTAGGGAGATTTCTGGATGGATGGTAGTTCTATTTTTAGTTATTTGAGAAATCGCCATACTGTCATCCTCTCCCCTGGACAGATCGAAAGGGAACAAGTGGGAGAGGGAGCCTGAGAGTGGGTCTAGAAGGAAGAACAGAATTCTCAGTATCCCTGGAACAAGGGCACCGCCCTTTCTTGGTTATGACAACAGTGTAGGTTAGCAGGTATAGTATCTATAGCACACAGTGCTTTTAGGGACCCACAGAAATGTTTTCATTTCTTTCTTTCTTTTTTTTTTTTTTGAGACAAAGTCTGGCTCTGTCGCCCAGGCTGGGGTGCAGTGGTGCAATCTTGGCTCACTGCAACCTCCACCTCCGGGGTTCAAGTGATCCTCCTGCCTCAGCTTCTGGGGTAGCTGGGACTACAGGCACCTGCCACCAAACCCAGAGACAGGGTTTCACCATGTTGGCCAGGCTGGTCTCGAACTCCTGACCTCAGGTGATCTGCCTACCTCGGCCTCTGAAAGTGCTGGGATTACAGGCCTGAGCCCCCGTGCCTGGTTTGGTCCAGGTTTTTAAATAAGTGAATAAGGACACACGGATATGGCCAAAGATAAAGAGGAGGCACAAAAGTCTGCAGTCTGGGAAACATCAGTACAGTGCCTGCCATCCCAGAGGGGCTCATGAACATCACACTGCGGCCAAGAATCATTATCATTTCTTTCCCAAGGGATTGCCCGCCTCCATGTTGCTCACCTGGGCATTCAGGCAGAGTAGCTGCATTTACTGGGCACCTGCGGTTTGCCGGGCACCTGCTGATTGTATCCTTGTGGAAAAGTCTCCACGCTGGACACGAAAGTGTCTTAATTTGGGGAACTAGCCTCCAGGTGCTTTGTCTACGGCTCTGTATGCAGCTGGCACTTAACAAAGGCTTGTTAGTTTCCTTTGAGCCGCTGAGGCAGCCCCCAGAAGCTTGTGATGAAATCAGTGAAATAAGAATGGGCTGGAGTCAGGGAATGTCAAAAACGTCCATTATTTTGTGGTTTTCTCCTCTTTCCAGCCATTCTCAGGAATGATTCTGGAGACTTAACCTTTTCCTGCCAAGACCTGACCTTGGAACCCCAGGCAGTCTCTCAGGTGTCCTAGGACGGGCACATCCCAACAGACTGACCTTCCCCATCCCACCTTCTTTTTAAAAAATTTATTTTTATTCATTTGTTGTTCCTAGAGACAGGGCTGGTGTCTATCACTCAGGCTGGAGTGCAGTGGTGCAGTCATAGCTCCCTGCAGCCTCACACTTCTGGGCTCAAGCAGTCCTCCTCCCTTGGCCTTACAAAGTGTTGAGATTACAAGTGTGGGCCACTGTGCCTGGCCTTTGTGCTTTTTTAGAGGGGTGGAGGTCTCATGATCTTGCCCAGGCTGGGAAGATCGTAGATTACTGTAATCATGAACTCTTGGGCTCAAGTGATCCTCCTGCCTCAACCTCCCAAAGAACTAGGACTATCACCCCCAGCTATTTTTAAATTTTTAGAAACAGGGTCTCATTATATTGCCCAGGCCAGTCTTGAACTCCTGGGCTCAAGTGATCCTCCTGCCTCCGCCTCCCAAAGTCCTGGAATTACAGGCGTGAGCCAACACACTCAGCCACCCCCGCCTTCTGAGAGTCCTCAGAAAGCACCCATCACCCTTCCCAGCCTTCCCCATCTGCCCACGCCTGCCTTCTGTCCTGGCCCTCACCAGCCCCAGGCTTCTCTGTTTCCCGCAGATAGACCATGAGCAGCCATGGCAACAGCCTGTTCCTGCGGGAGAGCGGCCAGCGGCTGGGCAGGGTTGGCTGGCTGCAGCGGCTGCAGGAAAGCCTGCAGCAGAGAGCACTGCGCACGCGCCTGCGCCTGCAGACCATGACCCGCGAGCACGTGCTGCGCTTCCTGCGCCGAAACGCCTTCATCCTGCTGACGGTCAGCGCCGTGGTCATCGGTGAGCTCTGCCTCCTGGAGGGCGGGGACTTCAGGGAAATTCCTGGCCATTACACATCTCTTTGCCCCACCCCCTCATTCTCACCTGTACACACGTCTCAGTCCCACCAGCCACCCTCAACACCACATAAAGACACAACACACAGATGGATACAGACGTGTGCAAACACAGCTATGTGTGCACACAATGTCACATGCATATCCGTGTGTATACACACACACACATATATATACACTGTACACTTTGCACACACACATATGCGTGCATAGAACTTATAGGTGCAAACACAGAAACTCACACGCCCACTTGCGCATGTATATTGGAACTTACAAACACATTCACATGTCCACATGCATTCTCCTGAGCACATGTGCACACACTTATGAGCTCAAAACAAATACACTCCCATGTTTGAAAATAGTAACATATACACACATCACACCTATAGATGTCCAGGAAAATGCATGTGCATATTCATGTGTATATGCCATGTAAACAGTCACCGATACATGTTCACAAGTGAACGTCTGCTGTCACATAGCCTGGATATATACACGCTTATACATTTACACATTTACATTTACACAGATACAGACATACATTTACATAGTATCAATATGGCTACCCATAAATGCATACATTTCTACAAGGTATGCACACATCAGTGCACACACAAATACACTTACAGGGTATTTATCTCTCCCACTCCTCCCCTTACCCTACCCTTCTTGGGATGGATGGACCATGTCTGGGGCTGAGTGACCCAGACTTCGCTCCATGGACCCCCTCTTTTGCCTCTAGGGGTCAGCCTGGCCTTTGCCCTGCGCCCCTATCAGCTCACCTACCGCCAGATCAAGTACTTCTCTTTTCCTGGAGAGCTGCTCATGAGGATGCTGCAGATGCTGGTGTTGCCTCTTATTGTCTCCAGCCTGGTCACAGGTGAGAGAACCCAGGCCAGTGTTGGCTTCCAAGACCCATCCAGAGCCTCAGCTTGAACTCAGAACCAAGGCTATCCTGAGCATGGGACCACTTCCTTCATGCTGCACCTCCAACATGGAACCTGTCTGGTCCAGGGTCCTTGGCAAAACAAAGCCCAGGTCCTGATCTGTCCCAGGTTCCAGACCCCATATGACCCACATCACATATCTCAGTAGGCTTCTTGTACTTTTCCTTGGAGGTAAAATGCCAGCCTGCAAGGGGCTCAGTATCACCCAGAGGTGAGAGAAAGTCTTGGAGGGGCATCTAGGGAGGGTGGCTGGGCTATGGTGTGGATGTGCAGAGAGTAGGGTGTAGATGAAGGTGTGGAAGGTGTGTGAGATGAGGTGACAGCTTAGTGGGCAGAAGGTGGGATGGAAGTGGGAGTATAGTTGACTTATGCAGGGGTCCACAAACTTTTGTTCTAGAGGGCTGGATAGTAAACATTTTCAGCTTCAAGGGCCATATGATTTCTTTTGCAACTAGAGTTGACCCTTGAACAATTTGGGTGTTAGGGACGCCAAACCCCATACAGTCAAAAATCTGCATATAACTTTTGACTCCCCAAAACCTTAACTACTAATAGCCTACTATTGACTGGAAGCCTTACAGATGGCACAAACAGCAGACGAACTCATATTTTCTATGCTGTATGTATTATATACTATATTCTTAAAATATAGTAAGGTAGAGAATAGAATGTTATTAAGAAAATCAGGCCAGGTGAGGTGGCTTATGCCTCTAATCCCAGTGCTTTGGGAGGCTGAGGTGGGAGGATTGCTTGAACCCATGAGTTCCAGACCAGCCTGGGCAACACAGTGAGACTCCATCTCTACAAAAAAATTAAAAAAAATCAGCAGGCTGTGGTGACAAATGCCTATAGTCCTAGCTACTGAAGAGCCTGAGGCAGGAGGATCACTTGAACCCAGGAGTTCGAGGCTGCAGTGAGCTATGATGGCAACACTGCACTCTGTCCTGGGCAACAGGGTGAGATCTTGTCTATTAAAAAATGATAAGGGGGGCCAGGTGCAGTGACTCACACCTGTAATCCCAGCACTTTGGGAGGCCGAGGTGGGCAGATCATGAGGTCAAGAGATTGAGACCATCCTGGCCAACATTGTGAAACCCCATCTCTACTAAAATACAAAAAATTAGCCAGGCATGGTGGTGTGCACCTGTAGTCCCAGCTACTCAAGAGGCTGAGGCAAAGGAATCGGTTGAACACCTGGAGGTGGAGATTGCAGTGAGCCAGGATTGCACCACTGCACTCCAACCTGGAGATAGAGTGAGACTCTGTCTAAAAAAAAAAGAGGGGAAAGAGAAATTTTATTTACTATTAATTGAGTGGAAGTGAATCATCATGAAGATCTTCATCCCCATTGTCTTCATGCTGAGTAGGCTGAGGAGGAGGAAGAGAAGGTCTTGCTGTCTCAGGGATGGCAGAGGCAGAAGAAAATCCATGCATAAGTGTGCTCGAACAGTTGAAACCCATGTTGTTCAAGGGTCAGTTGTATTCAATTCTGCCATTGTAGCACAAAAGCAGTCATAGACAACACGTGAACAAATGGGCATGGTTGTGTTCCAATAAAACTTTATTTACAAAAGCAGGCAGAGGGCCAGATTTGGCATAAGTAGCATCTTGCCAATCACTGGATTTGGGGATGGGGAAGAAGAAAAAGGCATGAAGAAATGGTTTCTTCAGTTGGGTTTCCTGGAAGCAGAGCCTAACTGAGATGGGGATATCTGCACAGGTGGTGATTTATTGTGGGATAGCTCTCAAGAGAAACTCACAAGGAAGTAAGGAAAGGGGGACAGGGCTGGGAAACCAGTGAAGCAACGATGTGGGTTTCGGAAGAAGGCTGGCCTCTCAGACTGATCCATGGGGAGCTCTTGAGTGTGAGCAGAATACAGAATTGAACCCCTCCCCAGCTCTGCTGCCACCTGAGTCAAAGGAGCTGGCCAGCGTGAATCCCTGCAGTCATTCACTGGCCGTAGGTCTCTTCTGGGGTTTTCGTGGACAAGGCAGCTCCTGTTTTGCTGAGGGCAATTCTCAGCAGAAGGGGACAGCCTGAGCTATTTGTAACCAGTGCTCTTGGGGCTGAAGAATCAGCATATTAGCTTGGGAAAGGGTGTAGGAGTGGAACAGCAAGAACATGTGATACAAATGGCATGCAGTGAGGTGGGTTGGAGGAAGGCGTGATTTTGGTATGAATAGTGGGATGGCAAGTGGAATGAAAGTTAGGTTATGGGCTGGGTGTGGTGGCTCACGCCTGTAATCCCAGCACTGTGGGAGGCTGAGGCGGGCGGATCATCTGAGGTCAGGAGTTCCAGACCAGCCTTGCCAACATGGTGAAACCCTGTCTCTACTAAAAACACAAAAATTAGCCAGGCATGGCAGCAGGCACATGTAATCCCAGCTACTCGGGAGGCTGAGACAGGAGAATCACTTGAACCTGGAGACGGAGGTTGCAGTGAGCCAAGATCGTACCACTGCACTCCAGCCTGGGTGATAGAAGGAGACTCTGTCTCAAAAAAGAAAGAAAGTTAGCTTATGGTGCAAAACAAGAGTCCATAGAGGATGGGGTGAAAGGGTGGAAAAGGTTGGCTTGGAATAGAGGGAAGGTAGTAGGGTAGTGGAGTGCTGCTTGGGATAAGGGTTGGGGTGGATTGTGAGGGTGTGTATTTGGAAAATAGAATAACAGTAGGAAGATGGTGGTGTGGGTGAATGGGTAATGGGTGGGTTCTAGGGTGGGCTGCAAGAAAAGGGATGCTTGGTGGAATGGCTGTTGAGCTGGTGAGATGGGGACGGTGGAATGGATAGCTAGGAGACCTGGTGTTGGGTAGGCATAGAACTGTGGGGGCCACATCGTCTGTCCTGCAGGTATGGCATCCCTGGACAACAAGGCCACAGGGCGGATGGGGATGCGGGCAGCTGTGTACTACATGGTGACCACCATCATCGCGGTCTTCATTGGCATCCTCATGGTCACCATCATCCATCCAGGGAAGGGCTCCAAGGAGGGGCTGCACCGGGAGGGCCGGATCGAGACCATTCCCACAGCCGATGCCTTCATGGACCTGATCAGGTGTGCCAACCCAAAAAAACACAATATGCACATTTGGAAAAGGATACTTTGTTTATTGTAAAGGGTTATAGCCTGCAAAGTGGCCATCCCGCAGGCTGGGAACCATGCGTCTGGTCAAGACCAGAGACAGGCCCTTCTAAGGAGGAGGGGTTGGAGGAAGAGCTGCATGCTGAATGGGTTGGCTAAACATCCATATTCAATAGGTTGCAGGAGGACTTATGAATATTCATGGAGGTGGTTCTGATGCATGCATACTGAACAAAACTGCATGTAACATATGACCCACGTCTTCTTTGGGGTGGAGACTTCCTATCAAACTCTGGCCTCAAGTGATCTACCCACCTCAGACTCCCAAAGGGCTGGGATTACAGGCATGAGCCACTGCACCTGGCCTATTTCATTCTTTTTCATGGCTGAGTAGTATTCATGTGTCCTAGTTGAACAATGAGAAAACATGGACACAGGGAGGGGAACATCACACACCGGGGACTGCTGGGCGGTAGGGGACAAGGGGAGGGGGAGCATTAGAACACATATGTCATGTGTTCTTTATACACGCATCAGTTAATGGGCTCTTTGGTTGGTTCCATTTCTTTGCAACTGTGAATTACACTGTGATAAGCATGTGTGTGCAGGTGGCTTTTTGATATAGTGACTTCTTTTCCTTTGAGTAGATACCCAGTAGTGGGATCGCTGGGTGGCATGGTTCATCTACTTTTAGTTCTTTAAAAAATCTCCATGCTGTTTTCCATAGAGGTTGTACTAATTTATATTCCCACCAGGGTTTATAAATGTTCCCCTTTCCCCACATCCATGCCAACATCTGTAGTTTTTTGAGTTTTTAATAATGGCTGGTCTAGCTGGGGTAAGGTGGTATCTGATACCACCTGTTTTAATTACAGCAGCCAGATTTTTGCCAGCCAGAATCAAGGATAGCCATGGTCCTACCTTAATCACCGACCTAGGGGAAACCTAAAGTTATAAGAGTTTAGGAGTTTTCTGTGGTTTTTTGAGGCATCACTGACACACGTGTGTTTGAATTAAAGTCTATGAGGTGATGTAGGCCTCTGCCAAGTACTCAGATCTGGATTGGAGGTCTGTCTGTGCCTCTTAGCAGCTCTGTGGCTCTGGGTAGCTTACATGAATTCTCTGGGCTTCGGTTTCTTTCTATGAGAAATGTGGACATCAAATAGCACTCACGTCTAGGGTTATTTAGTGTTTAAATAAGATGATACTTGCTCAGTGCCCAGTCTAGAGGAAGCATTCATATGTTGGCTGCCATCATTACCGTTCTTGGTGTTAGTATTACTGTTATCCCCTAGACGCCCTTCCACGGTCTAACCACTTTCCTTCTTCTGATGTTTTTCTGCAGAAATATGTTTCCACCAAACCTTGTGGAGGCCTGCTTCAAACAGGTCAGGGGGAAGAACACAGTTTGATCAAGCAGATTCGGAGGGTGGTGGGAGCTTGGGGCTGAGGGCATGGTCCAAGGGCAGGAGGTGGGAGGAAGGGCCTGACAGAGCAACGGGCAGGGGTTCTTGAGGAGTCTAGGAGAAAGAATGTATTTTCCATGGTGATCTGGGAGGGATAAGGAGGAAGTCTTAGGTCCGGGTGTGGTGGCTCAGGTTTGTAATCCCAGCACTTAGGGAGGCCAAGGTCGGAGGATCACTTGAGGCCAAAAGTTCAAGACCAGCCTGGGCAACAGACTGAGACCTTCTGTCTTTACAAAATAGAAAAAAGAAAAAAATTAGCTGGGGGCACGCCCATCTCAGCTCTTTGGGAGACTCAGGTGGGAGGACTGCTTGAACCCAGGAGATCAAGTCTCCAGTGAGCTGTGATCACACCACTGCACTCCAACCCGGGTGAAAGAGCAAGACCTCATCTCAAAAAAAGGAAAAAAAAAAAAAAGGACTTAAGCCAGGGACTTCCTGAGCACAGGGCTAGAGGAAGCACCAAGGTTGCTATAGAGATTCCAGAAATTTTGGCCGTAGATGGTTGAGTGGAGAGGCCCTCAACTCTGGTTAAGCATTGCCCAGGGAACTTGTGAAAAAATCAGGATCTATACAACTTCCTCCACACATTGCTTGTTCACTCTCTCATTCATCTATTTGGTCACTTATTCTTCAGAAAAATTTGTTTAATGTACTTATTTTTAAATTGATGCAAAAATTATATGTATTTATGAGCTATGACGATGTTTTGTCTGCATTGTGGAATGACTCAAGCTTATTAACGTATTAGTGACCTCATATACATATCATTTTTTGAGATAAAACCACTTGAAATCTACCCTTTTAGTGATTTTCAAATACACACTACATTGTTGCTAGCTATAGTCACCATGTTGTATAATAGAGTTCTTGAAGTTATTCCCCTTGTCTAGCTGAAATTTTGTGTCCTTTGACCAACATCTCCCCAATGTCCCTGGTCCCCAGTCCCTGGTAACCGCTATTCTATTTTCTGCTTCTGTGAGTCCAACTCTTGTAAATTCCACATATAAGTGAGAGCATGCAATATTTGCCTTTCTGTGCCTGGCTTATTTCACATAGCACAGTGTTTTTCAGGTTCAACTCTGTTGTCACAAATGACAGGATCTCCTCCTTTTTCAAGGCTGAATAGTATTTCATTGTATACGTATACCACATGTTCTGTATCCATTCATTCGTTGATGGACACTGAGGTTGATTTCATATCTTGGCTACTGTGAATAGTGCTGCAATAAACATGGGAGTGCAGATATCTCTCTGAGATTTCATTTCCTTTGGATATATACCCAGTAGTGGGATTGCTGGGTCCTATGGTAGTTTCTATTTTTAATTTTTTGAGGAACTTCCATACTATTTTTCATAAGGGGTTTACTGATGCATTCACTCAGTCTTCCATGCATTGATCAAATCATTCATTCACTCATTCAGATCTGCTGGATAAGGCCTTCCAGGGTGTGGAAGCTGGAAATGGGTGGTCTCAAGGAATTTCTCCAGGTGATTCTGATGCATCCACTGAATTGAGTATGGGCCCGATCTCTCTCTGTTTCAGTTCAAGACGCAGTACAGTACGAGGGTGGTAACCAGGACCATCGTAAGGACAGAGAACGGGTCTGAGCTGGGTGCCTCCATGCCTCCTCCATTCTCAGTGGAGAATGGAACCAGCTTCCTGGAAAATGTCACTCGGGCCTTGGGCACCCTGCAGGAGGTGCTGAGCTTTGAGGAGACTGTACCCGTGCCTGGCTCCGCCAACGGCATCAACGCCCTGGGCCTCGTGGTCTTCTCTGTGGCCTTTGGGCTGGTTATCGGTGGCATGAAACACAAGGGCCGAGTCCTCAGGGACTTCTTCGACAGCCTCAATGAGGCTATTATGAGGCTGGTGGGCATCATTATCTGGTGAGTCCTGGGCTGTGCCCACGGGAAGGCAGAGCCAGAGCTGGGAAGTCAGGCTGTGGGGAAGCTGCTGAAAGATTTGTCGGGGACTTTTGGTCATTCATTTACATATTGGGTAATTCACTTACCGACTCACTAACTCATTCATTCATGTCTGTCTGCCATGATTTCATCACTAGTTCACTTCCTTGTTCATCTGATCGTTCATTCATCCCTTTTCTTTTTTTTTGAGACGGGAGTCTCTGTTGCCAGGCTGGAGTGCAATGGCATGATCTCGGCTCACTGCAACATTCGCATCCTGGGTTCAAGCAATTCTCCTGCCTCAGCCTCCCAAGTAGCTGGGACTACAGGCTCGTGCCACCACACCAAGCTAATTTTTGTATTTTTAGTAGAGACGGGGTTTCACCGTGTTGGTCAGAATGGTCTCTATCTCTTGACCTCGTGATCCGCCCACCTCGGCCTCCCAAAGTGCTGGGATTACAGGTGTGAGCCACTGCACCCTGCCTCATTCATTCACTCTTCTATGCATTGGTTAGTTCATGGAATAACTTACTAATTCTTTCATTCATTCATGTCTTTCTCCAATGATTCATTCACTCTTTCACTCCTTTGTTCATCTGCTCATTCACTCATTCTTCTATGCATTGACCATCTATACTCATTCTTCCATGCGTTGATTTACTCATTTCCTTATTCATTCTTCTATGCAGTGGTTAAATCACTGACCAATTCACTAACTCATTCATTCATTCACACTTTTCTGCAATGATTTGTTCACTTTTTCACTCCCTTGTTTATCTGTTTATTCACTCATTCTTCAATGCATTGACCAAACCATTCACTGACATTTATTCATCTACGTTTATTCTTTCATGCATTGGTTCAACGATTTACTTGGTCATTTATTTATTTTTTAAAAATTAATGTATTTTTAATTTGCACATGAAATAAAATTGTATATATTTCATGTGAAACATAATGTTTTGAAATATCTCTACATTGTGGAATGGCTCAGTTGAGCTAACATAGATGTTACCTCACATACGTTTTGTGGTGAGGATACTTAAGATCTGCTGAGTGTGGTGGCTCATGCCTAAAATCTCAGCACTTTGGGAGGCCAAGGCGTGAGAATCACTTGAGCCCAGAAATTCAAGACCAGCCTGAGCAACATGGCAAGACCCATCTCTACAAAAATACAAAAAAATTAGCTGGGTATGGTGGCATGCACCTGTAGTCCCAGTTACTTGGGAGGCTGAGGCAGGATGACAGATTGAGCCCAGGATGTAGAGGCTGCAGTGAGTTGTGATTGCCTGGGTGACAGAATGAGACCCAGTCTCAAATTAAAAAAAAAAAGAGAGACCACTTAAAATCTCTCTTTGTGGTTTGCAAGTATACGACACGTTGTTTTTAGCTATACCTCCCATGTTGTCCACTAGATCTCTTGAACTTATTTCTCCTATTTAACTGAAATTTTGTATTCTTGATCAACATCTCCCCAACCTCCCTTCCCTGAGAGTCCCTGGTAATCACCAATTTACTCCTGGCTTCTATGAGTTTGATTGTTTAGATGCCACAGATAAGTGAGAGCATGTGGTATTTGTCTTTCTGTATCTTGGTTATTTCAGTTAGCATAATGTCCTCCAGGGTCATCTGTGTTGTCACAGGTAACAGGCATTTATTCATCTTCTATGCATTGGTCAGTATTCATTCATTTACTCCTTTCTGCAATGATTTATTCACTCATTTAGTTCCTCATTTATCTCTTCATTCACCAATTTATTCACTTGTTCTCATTTTTCTTTCAGTTCATTCACTTTCTTATTCATTTATTCATCCATGCATCAGTTAATTCACTCATTTATGCATTCCTTCACTCATAAAGTTATTTACAAACTCATCCTTGCATTAGTTAAATCATTGATGGACTCATCTGTTTATTTACTATTTATTAAGCCATTTATTCTAATTCGTTCTTTGACCCACTCATTCATCTATACATTTCTTATTCTTTCATTCATTTACTCAAGTATTCTCTTCATTCACTCAATTGTTGAGTTATTTGTTCACTCACCTACTAACTTGTCTCATTTGTTAATTTCCTTACTTTTCATCCACTTGCTAATCCTTCCTTCCTTCCTTCTTTCCTTCATTCCCTAAATTCCTTCATTCCTTCAAAAATTTCTTCATTCACTCAGCAGGCATTTTCCCAGGCAGAGTTTGTCTTGACCTTTGGAATACAGAGATACATTGCTCTCATACCTTGTCCTCAAGGAGCATGGAAAATCTTAGGGGAGACAGACACAAGATCAATCTAACACTAAGTGGTAGGTTCTATAGCAAAGGAACATTTTTAAAGTGTTGGGTTCATGGAGAAGTGAGCAGTGAGTAGAGGGATATGCAGTGAATGCTTCCTAAAGAGGGAGCATGAAGAAGGTCACCTCCTAACTGCATCTTGACAGGTGAGTAGGACTTCAGTTGGACAGTGAGAGAGGAGAAGTATTTCAGGCAGAGGGAAGAGAATGTGCACAGCTTGAAAGTACCTAAGTTGTTTGGAGAATGGTGGGGCATTCAGGAAGGTGAGAGCATGAGGTAAGTTGGGAGTGGTGAAAGATATTAACAAGGCTGTCAGATCCCAAATGGGAGAAGACTTTGTACATCATCCCAAACAATTGGAAAGTTGTATAGGGGACTTGAAGCCAAGTTGAGGGCCTGGAAAAGCATTGGAAAGGAAGGGGAGTTGGGAAGCTTACTAAGGATAAGCAGAGAATTAACAAGGAATATTGAAGGCTCAGCTGAATTGGGAACCATGAACTTATAATGGTGTCATTGGTGTGATTGGGTGAAATGTCCAGATGTGCCAGGTGGCTGACTGTAGGAGGTAGGAAATCATGCACAATTAATCTTGGGCTAAAGAGTTTTACAGGGGATGAGGTGGAAGGATGGAGGTAAGGAAGTTGAGAGAGGGATTACTTAGACTATGTATAGAGGTGGATCTACTCACGTTGACTTGGAGAGGACTCAGCAGCTACTCCTCAGGGATAAGTCTGAGCCCAGCTTGGAGAACACAGATGTGATTGGAGAAGTCCCTCGCATCCTCATGTTTGACCCAAGCTATTATACCACCTTCCCAAGAGGTCCCCACCTCCTCCAGTACATCCATGATGAATGTGAGCAAAAGTAGACTTCAATTTCTTTTTTTCTTTTTGAGACAGAGTCTTGTTCTGTCACCCAGGCTGGAGCGCAGTGGCGTGATCTCAGATCACTGCAACCTCTGCCTCCCAGGTTCCAGTGATTCTTCTGCCTCAGCCTCCTGGGTATCTGGGACTACAGGCACATGCCACCATGCCTGGCTAATTTTTGTATTTTTAGTAGAGGTGGGGTTTCACCATATTGGTCAGGCTGGTCTTGAACTCCTGACCTCATGATCTGCCCGCCTCAACCTCCCAGAGTGCTGGGATTACTGGCATGAGCCACCACCCCCAGCCATATACTTCAGTATCTAAAGAGAGAGGAGTAGCCATTGAAGCCTAGAAATGAGAGGATGGTGCCGATGGCAGAAACTCACACGATTGACCAGTGGACTGGATTGTGGGGAAAACAGGTAAGCCCCTGATGAACTTGCTTCTTTCATCTTTATTCTCCTTTTTACTCACTACTCCAGCCACATTGGTCTTCTCTCTGGTCCTCCAGCACTCCTAGTGCATGGCCATCTCAGAGTCTTTGCATTGTGCCTGCAATGATTTCTCCCAGATACACAGGTACCTTCTCATCATGCGAGTCTCAGCTTAAATGTCACCTCTTCAAAGAAGCCCTCTCTGACCACCTGCTCAGAAGCAGCCCCATCCGGTGACTCTCCTTTGCTGTTATCACCACTTGAAGTTTGTAATTAGTGCATTTCTATGTGTACCTCCTGATTTCCCCATTAGAATATGTCTTAGTCCATGTCAGCTGCTATAACAAAAATACCATAGACATCATGGCTTAAATAACAAAAATGTATTTCTCACAGTTCGGGAGGGTGGGAAGTGTAAGATCAAGGCATCCACAGATTCCAGGTCTGGTAGGGCTGTCTTCTGGTTCATGGAAGGCATCTTCTTGCTGTGTCTTCGAATGGCAGAAGGATGGAGGGAGCTCTCTGGTGTCTCTTTTACATGGGCACTAATTCCATTCATGATGACTCCACCCTCACGACCTAATCACCTCCCAATACTATCCCTTTGGGGGTTACAGTCTCAACATATGAATTTGGTGGGGGGTGGATGGGACATAAACATTTAGTCCATAACAGAATGTAAGTGCAATGAGGACAGAAGCCATGTGCCTGGAACACAGGAGGTACTCAGTCAATATCTGTGGAATGAATGAATACATAGGTGGTTTTGATAGGACAGGTGGTTTGAGATATCAGTGGGAAATGCCTAGGCTGGTGAATGAGTGAGAACAGGCATGGATAGGGAAGAGAATAGGGGAATAAAGGTTTCAAATGTGGAACAAAGAGTTGGGGGCAGAAGATAAAGGAAACTTAGAAGGACAGAGTCAGGGAATGTTTTGGCAATGTCTAGGGAAGGATCCTGAAGGTAGTGATTATTTGCGGCAGGGTTGAGAGGTCTTGAATGGGGAGTAAAAAGGAGAGACCTGAAAGATTGTATATCCTGGAGTGGTAGGAACTTTTCTATCACTTGGGGGAGATGTGGAAGAGCAGCAGGAGGAGGTGGGCTTATTCATGGGGTCCAGTGGTATTCATTAATATATGGGGAAGACTGGGATGGAGTAGGGTGCTGTCTGGTGGGTACTGCATGGCTCCAGGGCCCTATATGGGCAAAGCCTTGGAGATGCCAGCTTCAGACCTGCAAGGGAGGTCAGGAAGGAGCCCTCACAGGTATGTGGCTTCCTCATACAGGTATGCACCTGTGGGCATCCTGTTCCTGATTGCTGGGAAGATTCTGGAGATGGAAGACATGGCCGTCCTGGGGGGTCAGCTGGGCATGTACACCCTGACCGTCATCGTGGGCCTGTTCCTCCATGCTGGTGGCGTCCTTCCCCTCATCTACTTCCTCATCACTCACCGGAACCCCTTCCCCTTCATTGGGGGCATGCTACAAGCCCTCATCACCGCCATGGGCACGTCTTCCAGGTATGGCCTCGCTCCCCACAGCAGCACCATTCCTGGATGCACTTCTTGTCCTTCATGGCCTCTCCTAGGGCTCCTGAGGGTCTCCAGCTGGCGCAACACCTGGGGGTTGGTCATTGTCCTGGGCTGGCTCTCCTGGTCTCCCCTTCTCCTTTCCTGTTTTTTAAGTTTATATGGAGGAGAACCAGGTGCCAATTTTGAGGTGAAGAGGGAAGGTTCCAGGATGGCCCATGAGCTCAGTGATTTCTTGGCTCGGAGGGTGTCATCTCCCCTTGTGAGATGGTGTCTGGGAGCTCTCTTGACTGTTTTTTCTTCCTCCTCCTCCTCCTCCTCTTCCTCCTTTTCCTCCTTCCTCCTCCTCCTTCCTGTTACTCCTCTTTCTTCCTCCTTTTCCTCTTATTCCTCTTGTTTTAGGGGATTAATTAAGAGCATCATCCAAATTCAAAAACAATTTGAGAAGCCGCACAACAGCCAAAAAGATAAAATAATTTTAAGACAGAGTCTCTGTCGCCCAGGCTGGAGTGCAGTGGCGTGATCTCGGCTCACTGCAACCTCTGCCTCCTGGATTTAAGCGATTCTCCTGCCTCAGCCTCCCAGCTAGCTGGGATTACAGGCGTGTGCCACCACACTTGGCTAATTTTTTGTATTTTTAGTAGAGATGGGGTTTCGCCATGTTGGCCAGGCTGGTCTTGAACTCCTGGCCTCATGTGATCTGCCCACCTTGGCCTCTCAAAGTGCTGGGATTACAAGTGTAAGCCACCATGCCTGGCCAAAAATACCTTTTCTTTTTTTCTGACATGAGGCCTCATTCTGTCACCCAGGCTAGAGTGCAGTGGTGTGATCTCTGCTTACTACAACCTTCACCTCCCAGGCTCAAGTGATTCCTCCCACCTCAGCCTCCCAAGTAGCTGGAATCACAGGTGCATGATTCCAGCCCTCCTGGCCAACTTATTTTCTTTTTCTTTTTTTTTTTTGGTAGAGATGGGGTTTTGTCATGTTGGCCAGGCTGGTCTTGAACTCCTGAGCTCAAGTGATCTTCCTGCCTTGCCCTCCCAAAGTGCTGGGATGACAGGCATGACCCACTGCACTTGGTCAAAAATATCATCTTAAAAATTACCCATAACGCTGGTCAGGGAATGTGCCTCTTGGTCTATGGCTATGTAAGACTGATGTCACTGTATCCCAGAATTAAACTCACGTGGTCACTGCTGAGCTGGACGCCCAAGGACCCTCTGTGAGTCCAGAATTCTAACTGTATGATGTAAAGCTGACCACAGAACACACATCTTGTGGACAGGCTTACCCCAAATGAGATGCCCACTTCTTTGACTAAACTTGCCAATCAATTAGTTCACTTTTCTCCTATAAGAAGTGGCAGAGAGAGGGATAGAAACGCTTAGCATAGCTGAGGTCAATGCTGATGCAAACAGGAGAGTCTGGAATAGGGGCCCTTGCAGACCTTTAGGATAAACTAGTGTGTAGTCGATCCCATAAACTAGTGTGTAGTCTTTGGCCTTAGCTATTGGCTTTAAGTGAGTCATGAGATCTTCAGCTTGGGAGACCCTCATTGCTGTTTTCTCCCTGTATCGTGAGGAGTCGCTCCTTTCCTTTGTACAGTTGTCAGCCTCTGAAACGTTATACCCTTGTCTTCTGCCTCTTGCGGAGCCCCCACCTGGCCTGCTCAATGTTCTCATGGGGAATGCTCCCTGGGCTCATTTCTGCCCAGGCCATGCCCAGCCCATGTCCTGCTCCGAGCCCCGCCCTGCCTGGCCACGCCCCGTTCTCAGTTCTACCCCACCTTCCCACGCCCTGCTCTGAGCCCCGCCTCACCTACGCCTCCTCTGTTCTCAGCCCCGCCCATGTGACACGGCCCTTCCCATTCTCAGCCGAGCCGCACTAGGCCACACCGCATTCCCAGCCCTTCCTCGACTTGGCCGCGCCCCATTCCCGGTCCTGCCCCTTAGGCCACGCCCAGTTTCCAGGCCACGCCCCGTCCTCAGCCCTGGGCTCTTTCCCCCAGCTCGGCAACGCTGCCCATCACCTTCCGCTGCCTGGAGGAGGGCCTGGGTGTGGACCGCCGCATCACCAGGTTCGTCCTGCCCGTGGGCGCCACGGTCAACATGGACGGCACTGCCCTCTACGAGGCCCTGGCTGCCATCTTCATTGCTCAAGTTAACAACTACGAGCTAAACCTGGGTCAGATCACAACCATCAGGTGAGGGGGCTTGGGTGGGACCTGCCAGCAAGTGAGAGCTAAGCTGTCATCAGCTTCGCTGGGAGGGTTGGAGAGGAAGGAGGGGGGCCACAGCTGGAGCTCAGAGGAGCCCTCTGATGTTGGAAGGAGGATGTGGGAAGAGCCCCAATGCCGGATGAGGTGAAAGGTAAAGCTGCCACCTAAGACTGTCAGAAGCTGCCAAGACGTTCCCGCCAGTTCTTTTCTCCCATGGGAGATCCCTTTGTCCAGTGTTTTCCAAAGCGTGGCGGATGCATCCTAATAACCTGAGGTTCTTGTTATAAATATAGATTCTTATATTTATAGGCCCTATACATTTATTTATTCCTGTATTTATAGGTTCCACCATCCAATGGTTCCAACTTAGTCATTATAAAAATAACAGTAAACATTGTCATCTCCTTCAGGTCTTCAGGGTTACTTTTTCAGGGAAGCCCTGTTTAAAATGGCATATCGGGACTTGCTAAGGAGGCACCATCTCCCCCTGTAATACCATCTCCATATAGCATGAATTTTATTCATTTTGTTTACTACCTGCTTCCCATACTAGAATGTAAGCTCTGCAGGGTGCGGTGGCTCACGCCTGTAATCCTGGCCCTTTGGGAGGCTGAAGTGGGACAATCACTTGAGGTCAGGAGTTCGACAACAGCCTGGCCAACATGGTGAAACCCCATCTCTACTAAAAATACAAAAATTAGCCGGGCATGGTGGCGGGTGCCTGTAATCCCAGCTACTCAGGAGGCTGAGGCAGGAGAATCACTTGAACCTGGGAGGTGGAGGTTGCAGTGAGCTGAGATTGCACCACTGCACTCCAGCCTGGGTAATGGAGCGAGATTCTATCTCAAAAAAAAAAAAAAATGTAATGTTTGGGCAGGGATTTTCTTTTTATGGGAATGTCTACTATGTGTACATATACCACATTCTTCTCTCTGCTTTCAATTTAACTTTTTTAGATTCCACGTATAAATGAGATCAGACAGTATTTGCCTTTCTGTACCTGGCTTATTTCACTACACTAGCATGTAGTATATGCTTGATAAATATGTGTTGGAAGAATGAATGTATTGAGTGCTCTGTAACCAGTCCTGGAAAAAGTGCCTTTGCACACGCTCTGATGGGATGACCTCCTTTTCCATGGGAGTCCAAGGATGCAGAAAAAATGATATAAAAAAACTTGAAAGGAACCCCCGCTCCCTCGCTTTTTTTGGTTAAGGTCCCAAACATTACAATGAACACTTCTCAAGGGAAACTTTGACATCACTGGGATAGGGATGCTATGAAAAAAGGTAAGGATGGGAGATGTTTGAGGTGGTATTCTTAAATGGACCAGGGCACTTAGCATCCCTTCTACCTTCTTCCTGGGAATCCGAAGAGAGCTTGGTGGGTGGCCAGTTTGAGACTTACCAGGTGTACTGAACTGTTCTCACATTGCTATAAAGAAATACCTGAGACTGGCCGGGCACGGTGGCTCATGCCTGTAATCCCAGCACTTTGGAAGGCTGAGGCAGGTGGACCACCTGAGGTCAGGAGACCAGCCTGGCCAACATGGTGAAACCCTGTCTCTACTGAAAATACAAAAATTAACCAGGCGTGATGGTACACACCTGTAATTCCAGCTACTCAGGAGGCCAAGGCAGGAGAATCGCTTGAACCCAGGAGGCAGAGGTTGTAGTGAGCCGAGATTGTGCCATTGCACTTCAGCCTGGGTGACAGAGACTCTGTCTCAAAAAAATTTTTTTTGTTGTTTTGTAAAGACAGGGTCTCACTATGTTGCCTAGGCTGGTCTTGAACTCCTGGGCTCAAGCAATCCTCCTGCCTTGGCCTCCCAAAGTGCTGGGATTACAGGTGTGAGCTACCATGCTCAGCCTTTAAATGCAACTTTGAATTCTTTGACTACATGTCCAAATTCCCCATCACCTCTGGTGACCACCATTCTACTCTCTGTTTCTATGTATTCAGCTTGTTACTATTATCTTTTAGATTCCATGTATAGGGGAGATGAAGGCCAGGCATGGTGGCTCATGTCTATAATCCCAGTACTTTGGGAGGCTGAGGTGGGAGGATTGCTCTAGCCCAGGAGTTTGAGACCATTGTGGGCAACATAGTGAGACCCCATCTCTACAAAAATACAAAAAAATTAACCAGGTGTGGTGGCATATGCCTGTGGTCCCAGCTACTCAGGAGGTTAAGGTGGGAGTGAGCAGTGAGTTGCAGTGAGCTGAGATTGTACCACTGCTTTTCAGCCTGGGCAACAAACAAACAGAACAGACAGAAAGCGAGATCAAGCAGGATTTTTCTGTCTGTGTCTGGCTTGGGTATTTAAGATGCCCTGGGGAGCTGATCTCTTCCCCTCTCTCTGTCCTCTTCCTGTCTCTTCCTCCTCGCCCCCTTCCCCCCACCTACCTCCCCATGTTCTCCCTTCCCTGCAGCATCACGGCCACAGCAGCCAGTGTTGGGGCTGCTGGCATCCCCCAGGCGGGTCTGGTCACCATGGTCATTGTGCTCACGTCGGTCGGCTTGCCCACGGAAGACATCACGCTCATCATCGCCGTGGACTGGTTTCTGTGAGTGTTCTCCAGGCTGGACCCTTCTGCTCCCTCTTCTTCACACACGGCTTTCCCCTGCACCGTCCTCAGCCTGTGGGCTTTCATTCCAGCAAAGATGCAGTGGTCCAGAATTTTCGAGTGAAAAGGAGGCCTTGGAGAGGCCTCCGATCCATGGCCTCTGGATCCCAAATCCCAGAGTTATCTTTGGGAAGTAGGGTGTGGAGACAGCAATGGGGGCTTACCTATCAGCTGGAAGAACTCCTCTTTCACCTGTTTTATGTAGAAGTCACAAAAAGGTGGTCCAGGCTGGGTGCGATGGCTCATGCCTGTAATCCCAGCACTTTGGGAGGCCGAGGTGGGCAGATCACCTGAGGTCAGGAGTTCAAGACCAGCCTGGACAACATGGTGAAACCCTGCCTCTACTAAAAATAATAATAAAAAATTAGCTGGGCATGGTGGCGAGCACCTGTAATCCCAGCTACTTAGGAGGCTGAGGCAGAAGAATCACTTGAACCTGGGAGGCGGAGGTGGCAGTGAGCTGAAATCACACCACTGCACACCAGCTTGGGCGACAAGAGTGAAACTTTGTCTCAACATTTTTAAAGTTTTTAAAAAATATTTTTATTTTTATTTTTTTAGAGATTGGGTTTTGCTGTGTTGCCCAGGCTGGCCTTGAACTCCTTAGCTCAAGCAATCCTCCTGTTTCAGCCTCCCAAATAGTTGGACTACAGGTGTGAGCTGGTACTCCCAGCTGCAAATATATATTTAAATCTCAATTTTTAAAAACAGGAGGTTTACGGGCAGTACACAGTGACCAGCCTGACCAAGATGGTGAAACCCATCTCTACTAAAAATACAAAACTTCGCCAGGTGTGGTGGCGGGCACCTGTGATCCCAGCTACTCGGGAGGCTGAGGCAGGAGAATCACTTGAACCTGGGAAGCCAAGGTTGCAGTGAGCCGAGATCGCACCACTGTACTGTAGCCTGGCCGACAGAGCTAGACTCCGTCTCAAAAATAAAATAAAATAAAACAAAATTGGAACGCAGGCTCAGCTGACAGCTCCCGTGTGGGAATGAAATTCCAGGCTTCCTTTAATGTAAACCTCCTGGTTTTGTTGTTGTTGCTTATTTTTGTTTTTGTGTTTCTGAAACAGAGTCGTGTTGTACTGGAATGGGAGCCCCCTGACTCCCTGGCACAGGGACCCCCCTCTGATGCACCCTTTTCCTGCGAAGCTTTTCAAGCCCCCATTAATGGCAGCTTCTTTTTCCCGTACCAGTGACCGGCTTCGCACAATGACCAATGTACTGGGGGACTCAATTGGAGCGGCCGTCATCGAGCACTTGTCTCAGCGGGAGCTGGAGCTGCAGGAAGCGGAGCTCACCCTCCCCAGCCTGGGGAAACCCTACAAGTCCCTCATGGCACAGGAGAAGGGGGCATCTCGGGGACGGGGAGGCAATGAGAGTGCTATGTGAGGGACTCCCAGCTCTGTCCCCTCCCAGAGAGGAGGGAAGGGGGCTGGGGAGGGGAGTCCTGGGGACACATCTGTCGCCCAACTGACCGTGGGCTGAGCACACATGTTCTGCTTGGCTTGTTTAGGGGGGAGGGAAAAGTGAAATAAAGGAGCAGGAATGAAAGGTATATAAGGTCTGTATTTCTCTCTGAGCATATGTTGAGGACTTGAAGGAGGTCATGAGCAAGGGAAGAAGAGTTCCTCCTAGGTTTGGGGAGCAGGGAAGCCTCAGCTTCAACAAGAAGAGGGGTGAACTCATGTTTCTTATATTCTCAAAGAGTGGCAGAACTGAAGAGGGTAAAGAAAAACCATTGTTTCTTTTAACAAAACAGTATCCATGGTCTCTATGTCAGGGGTCCCTGAGACCACCTTTAGGTTCAGCAATTCATTAGAAAGACTCATTGAATTCAGGATGGGTATGGTGACTCACCTGCAATCCCAGCACTTTGGGAGGCCAAGGCAGGAGGATGGCTTGAGTCCAGGAGTTTGAAACCAGCTGGGATAACATGGCAAAACCCCGCCTCTACCAAAAGATACAAAAAACTAGCCAAGTGTGGTGGTGTGCGCCTGTAGTCCAGCTATTCGGGAGGCTGAGGTGGGAGGATGGCTTGAGCGCCACAGGAGGAGGCTGCAGTGAGCTGAGATTGCACCATTACACTCCAGCCTGGGCAACAGAGCAAGACTTGGTTTGGAAGAAAGAAAAAAAAAAAAAAGAAAATTTTCAGCTCCATTATAATCTTATGGGTCCATCATAATATATGTGGTCTGTCATTTACCAAAACGTCATGTGGGGCATGACTGCATACCAATGCTTCAAGATAATAAAAAACAAATTCACTAAAATAAGATGCTACTATATTATAAAAGTGACATTAAAATCAATGAGGGCACCAGGTGTGGTGGCTCTCACCTGTAATCCCAGAACTTTGGGAGGCTGAGGCAGGCAGACCACCTGAAGTCAGGAGTTTGAGACCAGCCTGGCCAGCATGGTGAAACCTCGTCTCTAAAAATACAAAAATTAGCTGGGTGTGGTGGTGCACACCTGTAATCCCAGCTACCTGGGAAGCTGAGGCAGGAGAATCACTTGAACTGAGGAGGTGGAGGTTGCAGTGAGCTGAGATTGTACCACTGCACTCCAGCCTGGGCGACAAGAGTGAAACTCTCTCTCAAAAAAATAAAAAAATCAATGAGGAAAGAAAAAATGTTGAAAAAATGGTACTTGGATAATTCGTTATTAATTGGGGAGCAAAATCAAGTTAAATTCCTATCTTAACATCAACCACCATAATAGAATGAAGTTGGAGGAAAAATGTGAAATAGCAGTAGACTTTTAGAAAAAAGGAGAGATTAACCCTCTAAGCAGAAATCCAGATAGAAGAAAGAAAAAGGAAGAGAGAGAAAATAATTGATGGACTCAAACATGTGAAACATCTGCAGGTAAAACAGTAAAGATAATAAAAGATGAATGGAAAGCTATGGAAAATATTTAAGAAACATACGTCAAAGAGATATCTGCACTCTCATGGTTATTTCAGCACTATTCACAATAGCTAAGATTTGGAATCAAACTAAGTGTTCATCAACAGATTAAAAGAGAAAGAAAATGTGTCACATGTACACAATGGAGCACTATTCAGTCATAAAAAATAATGAGAGATCCTATCATTTGCAACAACATGGGTGGAACTGCAGGAAATTGTGTTAAATGAAATAAGCTAGGGGGCTGGACGTGGTGGCTCACACCTGGAATCTCGGCACTTTGGGAAGCTGAGGCAGGCAGATCTCCTGAGGTCAGGAGTTCCAAGACCAGCCTGGCCAACATGGTGAAACCCCATCTCTACTAAAAATACAAAAATTAGCCGGGTGTGATGGTGGGTGCCTGTAATCCCAGCTACTCAGGAGGCTAAGCCAGGAAGAATAGCTTGAATCCAGGAGGTGGAGATTGCAGTGAGCCGAGATCTCATCATTGCACTCTAGCCTGGGTGACAACAGCGTAAGTCTGTCTCAAGCTTGAATCCAGGAGGTGGAGATTGCAGTGAGCTGAGATCTCATCATTGCACTCTAGCCTGGGTGACAAGAACGTAAGTCTGTCTCAAAAATACAAAAGCAAAACAACAACAAGAAGAGAAATAAGCCAGGCAAGAAAAACACATATTACATGTTCTCACTCGTATATGGAAGCTGAAAAAACTGAACTCATGGAAACAGAGTAGAATGATGGTTACCAGAAGCTAGGAGGGGAAGTAGGGAGGGAGAATAAAAAAAGGATAATGGGTACAAAAATACAGTTAGAAGGAATAAAATCTACTATTTGGTAGCATAATAGGGTGACTGTGCTTAACAATAATTTATTGTATATTTCAAAATAACTAAAAAAGTGGAAGTGGAATGTTTATAACACAAAGAAATGATAAATGCTTGAAGCGACAGATACCTCAATTACCTTGATTTTTATTATACAAGTATGTTTGTGTAAAAGTTTCATACACACCCCATAAATATGTATAACTATTATTATGTATCCATAATGACTAAGAATAAAAACTCAAAAACTAAGTCAACTAGAATTTTAAAAAATCTAAAATTATGAATGATCAAAGGAGGTAAACTCAAAATTTAGTAAAAATAAATGTAAGTCAGTCACTACACAATGTGTACATATATCAAATCATCATGCTATACATCTTGAGTATGTACAATTTTAATTTGTCAATTAGACCTCAGTAAAGCTGGAAAAAAGAGTTACTATAAAAATATCGAACACAAAAAGATCAAGCACAAAAATGTGCTCATTTTCATGAACAATCGAAGGAAGTCAAAATATCAAAGGAAACAATAAATCTTACTCATGGGCTTAATGTACTTATTTATTTTTTATTATTATACTTTAAGTTCCGGGGTACATGTGCAGATCTTGCAGGATTGTTACATAGGTATACACATGCCATGGTGGTTTGCTCCATCCATCCCCCGTCATCTACATTAGGTGTTTCTCCTGATGTTACCCTTCCCCAATCCCCTCACCCTCTGCTATCCCTCCCCTAGCCTCCTCACCCGCGACAGACCCTGGTGCGTGATGTTCTTCTCCCTGTGTCCAGGTGTTTTCATTGTTCAACACCCACTTGTGAGTGAGAACATGCGGTGTTTGGTTTTCTGTTCTTGTGTCAGTTTGCTGAGGATGATCGTTTCCAGCTTCATCCATGTCTCTGCAAAGGACGTGAACTCACCCTTTTTTATGGCTGCACAGTATTCCATGGTGTATATGTGCCACATTTTGTTTATCCAGTCTATCATTGATGGGCATTTGGGTTGGTTCCCAGTCTTTGCTATTGTAAACAGTGCCACAATGAACATATGTGTGCGTGTGCCTTTATAATAGAACGATTTATAATCCTTTGGGTATATACCCAGTAATGGGATTGCTGTGTCGGGTTTAATTTACTTCTAAGGCTGCCGTCCCCAGACATAGAATATTTCTTTGTTGGGGGCATAATTCCAGAAGTAAGAATTTATGTCAGAGAAGTCCTGGAACCTTTGAGGTTTGACTTATTATTAGAAGGTTTGACTAGAGGTAACTGTCACGGGTGAGTGGCAACTGTCGGGCTAGTGGTGTGGAGGATAAGAAGAATTTACCAACACAGTTGTAGGTAAAGAAAGGCAGATTGGTTGGAGAAAGTATGAAAATACATTGCAAGGAACAATGGGCAGGCCAGCGATAGAGAAGCTGACTGCAAAGAGACAAAAGCTTGCTGGGGATTTTATAGCACAGTGCTTGTGCTGTGTGATGAAGAAGGCTTTGTACAGTATTGATAAAGCCAAGGTTGCAGTAAGCTAACTTGCAATTTTTGTATCAGCCGAGGGTCTGGTGATAGCTGAGTGCAGGAAGATGGTGAGTTATTTGTACAGGAGGGCTTTGTGTCCGGGACCATGAAGAAAGGCAGACTCGTAGCTTATCTGCTTCTTCTTTTTGCTTTCCCTTGGTCCCGCCAGCCTGAATCCTTTTCCCTAATGAGGACTCCACAGTAACATAACATAATGCCTGGGACAGCTGTCTGATTCATACAGCCCTACGTTTGAAGCTTCTCAAACATTCATTACCTTGAGCTAGTTACCTACTTACCATAAGCTCTTACTTTCATATTTGTCAACATGGGAAATAAAACTAATTACATAAAAGAGTTATTGGAAAAATGAAATGAGGCAATGTATATAAAGCCCTTAAACTCTGTTGGTTTATAAAGTGTTATTAATATCAGTTCATGTCCTTTGCAGGGACATGGATGAAGCTGGAAACCATCATTCTCAGCAAACTGACATAAGAACAGAAAACCAAACACCACATGTTCTCACTCATAAGCGAGTATTGAACAATGAGAACGCATGGACACAGGGTGGGGAACATCACACTGGGGTCTGTTGGGAGGTGGGGGGCTAGGGGAGGGATAGCAGTGGGTGGGGAAATTGGGGAGGGATAACATTAGGAGAAATACCTAATGTAGGTGACGGGGGGATGGAGGCAGCAAACCACCATGGCATATGTATACCTATGTAGCAATCCTGCATGATCTGCACATGTACTCCAGAACTTCAAGTATAATAAAAATAAAAAGAAAATTCAACTTATATTAAAAAATCAACATCAATAACCTTGAAGTCTGTTTCTAGCTCAAAAACTTAATTAATTAATTAAGAGACAGGGGCTCACTCTGTCACCCAGGCTGGAGTACAGTGGCATAATCACAGCTCACTGCAGCCCCAACCTCCTGGGTTCAAGCCATTCTCCTGCCTCAGCTTCCTGAGTAGCTGAAACTACAGGCACACAGCACCATGCCTGGCTAAAAGCTCTAATCAGATTAATCAATTTGTATTTTTCTGGTCCAGATCTTATTTTATATTTAGCCATTCACCCATCTATTTTTCTACTCCATTTGACAAATATGTAAACATGAACTCCTTACCAATAACTGCATTAGCCATTGTGATTGCAAAAATGGTAAGACATTGCTCTGAAATTCAAGAAACCCATATTGTGAAGGAGCAGAAAAGTAAAGTTGGTGTGACTGAAAGGAAAGTGAATCAGATAAAAAAGGAGGGAACTCTTTGAGTTATTTTTATTCACATAACCTCAAAAAACATCTCTGTAAATGAGTTTCCAGGGCAACATCTCAAAAAAAGCATATATCCCATCGCTTCTGAGGATATATATTTAACATGTAAGATCCGATTTTTTTTTAAAACCCAAATCAGGCCAGGAACGGTGGCTCATGCCTATAATCCCAGCACTTTGGGAGTCCGAGGCCGGCAGATCATTTGAGGTCAGGAATTCGAGACCAGCCTGGACAACATGGTGAAACCCCGTCTCTACTAAAAATACAAAAGTTAGCCAGGCATGGTGGTGCATGCCTGTAGTCCCAGCTATTCAGAAGGCTGAGGCAGAGGAATCGCTTGAACCTGGGTAGTGGAGGTTGCAGTGAGCCGAGATCACACCACTGCACTCCAGCTGGGGCAACACAGGGAGACTCTGTCTCAAAATCAACAACAACAAACAAACCCCAAAACCAAAAAAACTCCAAATCATTACAGAAGATAACTGAGTAAATGCCAGGTCGTATTCATACAAAGTTAAAATTACTGGTTAGAAAGTCAAAAAGGGTGATCCTATATAACCTTATTAGCAGTAGCAAGGACAGGAATGGTTCCAAAGGAAGAAATGCTTTAAAATGTATAAAAGAAGGCCGGGTACAATGGCTTATTGCCCGTAATCCCAGCACTTTGGGAGGCCAAGGCAGGCAGATTACCTGAGGTCAGGAGTTCGAGACTGGCCAAGCCAACATGACAAAACCCCAACTCTACTAAAAATATAAAAATTATCAGGGCGTGGTGGCTCATGCCTGTAATCCCAGCTACTCGAGAGGCTGAGGCAGAACAATCACTTGAACCTGGGAGACGGAGGCTGTAGTGAGCTGAGATCGTGCCACTGCACTGCAGCCTGGGTGACAAAGTGAGATGCCTTCCCTACCCCACTCCAAATGCATAAAAGCAGAAGTCAAAATATTGGCTGAAGGAGGCCAGTCTGGCCTCAGTACTGTGTTCACCGCTATTCATGAGAGCTTGGCAGTGGTCCCCTTATCAAGAGATGTTGCCCTGAGGAGGAGTCTCCCCAGGGACCCCTTTATGTCCCTGTTCCTCAGGCTGTAGATGAAGGGGTTCAGCATGGGGGTGACCATGGTGTACATCACCGAGGCCATCAGACTTGTCCTAGAAGATGGTGTAGCTGCAGAACTGAGATAGACCCCAAGGCCCGTGCCATAGAACAAGGTGACCACTGAGAGGTGAGACCCACAGGTGGAAAAGGCTTTGTGCTGGCCTTGGGCAGGTGATACTCTCAAGATGGAGGAGAAAATCTGAGAATAAGAGTATAGGATTCCAGAGAGAAGAAAAACACCCATTGCAATGGTCACAAAATACATCACGATGTTATTGACGAGGGTGTCAGAACAGGAGAGCTTCAGGACTTCGAGAACATCACAAAAATAGTGTGGGATTTCCATGTTTGTGCAGAAGGACAGCCTCAAAATGGTCAAGGTCTCAAGCAGGGAAACCATGACACTGATGCACCAGGACCCCAGAACTAGCAGTCTACAGAGCCGGGGGTTCATGATGACCGTGTAGTACAGGGGGTGACAGATGGCCACAAACCGGTCATAGGCCATCACAGTCAAGAGTAAATTGTCCAGGCATCCAAATGCAACGAAAAAAAAAAATCTGGGTGAGGCAGCCTGCAAAAGTGATCATTTTGCTCTCCGTCTGGATATCCACCAGCATCTTTGGGATGGTCGTGGACATGAAACAGATGTCAGCAAAGGACAGGTTGGAGAGAAACAAGTACATGGGGGTGTGGAGGTGGGAGTCTGAGCTGATGGCAAGGATGATGAGCAGATTCCCGAGCACAGTGACCAGGTACCTGGACAGGAACAGCCCGAAGAGGAAGGGCTGAAATTCTGGTTTCTCTGAAATTCCCAGAAGAAGGAATTCTGAAATTTGTGTGTCATTCCCTGCTTTCATCTGGTTGACATTTCTACCAAAAAGAGAAAAGAACATGACACTCACATGCATTACGAACCTACCAGAAATGCTGTTACGGATATCCTACAGTGAAGAAGCTATGGTTTTTTATTTTTAAAAGTTGATATTTTTAAGTCGGCAGATAAAATAGTGTGTCTTTATCATGTCCACCATGATGTTTTGAAGTATGTTTACACTGTGGAATGGCTAAATCTAGCCAGTGATCATCTTACATAGTCATCATGTCTGATAAGAACACTTAATACTCCCTTTGCATTTTTCAAAATACAATATATTACTATTAACTATATCATATTACTATTAATGGTTTTATGTATATGATTACATAAAACAATAGATCTCTTGAACATAACACTTCTGTCTAGCGTAATTTTGTATCCCTTGACCAACATCTCCCCAGCAACCCTCCCATCCTCTGTAATCTCCATTCTACAAGAATTCAATCTTCCTGTCTAATTGTAATTTTGTGTCTTCTGATCAGCACGTCCCCAACCCACTCTCCCAGCACCCCCAGCCTCTGGTAACCTGCGTTCTACAGGAAGTTAATTGTGCGTATTTTGTGTGTGAATCTGGTGCCGACCAGGGGATCTCCTTGCCATCTTGGATTAGGAATTCCTGTCCCACTCTCAGCCTTTCCCTGAAGGCGTGTACTCTATAGTACTGATGAGAAAATCTTTCACACATTTGAGGAGTATAAAGTGAGTTTTGATATGTTTCAGGCACTGCCTAGTAAATGAGTATGTGGTGTTATATAAGAAAATCTCTACAATCTAATGACTGAGAGAGAATACAAGAAAAATATGTAAATGCCATATATTATGTCAGATGGCCACAAATCCTATGATGAGGAAGAAATATGCAAAGAAAAAAGTATAGATGGAACGTTATTATTATTATATTATTATCGAGATGGAGTCTTGCTCTGTCACCCAGGCTGGAGTGCAGCAGCACAATCTCAGCTCACTGCAGCCTCCGCCTCGTCCTGCCAAAGTGCGGGGATTACAGGAGTGAGCCACTGCACCTGGCCTATCACATTGAACTCTCTTCACCATTATATCAAAAGATTCAAATGAGGAGGAACTTCACCTGCTCTGCTTTTCTTTGTTTTTTTTCACTTAGGCATATGAATATGTGTGGATAATATATGAAAAATGTAAAGCAAGGAGAAGTTACAAAATAAAAAGAATCAGTGGAATAAACCCAGAAAAATGTAGTAAATTAAAAAACACTATCTTAAGTGAATTTGAAGACGTTGAAAATTAACTGAAAGAAGATATAAAATAATAATAATTTAATGACGTGAAAAGGGATATTTAATTGGCAAAGACCTACACAAATTATATTACATATAGTGTTCCTAGAATGTTCTAGCACATGGCAGGTACTCATTTGTTATTAAATAAATCAGGAATTAAGTATTAATACACATGGACATTTAATATCTGACAAGGTTATATTGCAATTTAGTTGGAAAATGCTGAATTGCAGAACATAAGCTGGCATAAATGGCCATCTACCTGAAAGATAATGAAGTTTGTCACCGTCTCATATTTTACAAAAAATTAGGGGGTTTAAACACCTTATAAAGTAATATATGTTAGCTGAACATCTAGAAAACCACATAGAAAAATCTATGTATATGCAAAACATGCTAAGGCAAGAACTAGAAGAATATAGACGTATATTTAGGTAAATACAATTTACAGCATTTTGTGCTGAAAAGTATTTCCTCAAATGTCAATGAAAAATCAATAATCTGTAGAAATAATTTGAAATGGTGATAACTAGAAAAATGGATATATGATAAACAAATCAAAATGCTGATTATATGTAGGAGTCTTTGCTCAAAGCCGGTAATGGTTTAATACAAGAATCTCTATCACACCCATCAGCCTGGGAAAAAGCCTGAAGGGCAGCTGCCACGTTGAGTGGGGTTGGAACTTTTCAACACGTAGCAAACAGGGACTCTGTAGTTCTGCCGGTAGAAGTGTAAAATGTTACAAGCTCTTGGGGAGGTAATCTAGAAGGAGATGTGAATATTAAAAACACAGATATTCATGAACTTAAAGTTTCTCAACCCAGCACTAATGAAATTCGGGGTCAGATTATTTACTGTGGTGGGGTCTGCCCTGTGCATTGTATTATCGTTTCTCAGCTTCCCCGTTCTCTACTCCCCCTC
>CAUYLG010035683.1:0-21234 GCA_963573385.1 Cacajao melanocephalus
TCATGCTGGGTGTGGTGGCTCACCCCTGTAATCTCAGCAACTTGGGAGGCTGAGGCAGGAGGATCACTTGAGGCCAGGAGTTATAGGCTGCAGTGAATTATTACTGTGCCACTGCATTCCAGCCTGGGCAACAGAGCAAGACCCTCTCTCTAGAAAAGTTAAAAAAGGATTAGTCATATAGACTAGAGATTATTTCATACTAGAAAGTAATCTCTGTGACCCTAAGTAAGAGCTTGTTTTTGGTATTTTATTTACATTTTAGAGGAATATTGTTGAGAGTTCAAAGGCCTTGAGCTTCTTCCACACAGTGTGATGTATTTATCATCAATAGACAGGCATTTCTGTTAAACATATATAAATTCCCTTTCTTGGAACCAAATCTTGAAATATTTCAGATTTGAGTTAAAATAAGGATATAATAATAAACAAATTGTATAGCTTTTAAACCAAAATCCTCATTTTCTTCAAGTAAAAATGGAAATACTAATATCATAAGTTCCCACAAAATCAGGATGATCATGCTTACCATAATAAAAGGCTTTATATTCTCCAAAAGTATTTTATGCATTTAACCTTATAAAAATGAATAATGTTATGACTGTTAAAATACTATTTTGGAAAGAATTTTTGTGAAGTGAAACATGACCTGTGGTATACAGATCATTAATACGATAGGAATGCACTCAAACTCTGGTTTCAGCCTCACCCAAGTTTTTCAATGAGTGAATATGTATCCAAACCCTGCTTATGTTAGGGAAGAATATAATCACTAAAGCAATAGAAATGATGACAGAGGACTGATGAGATGATGAAACAGTACTGGGGGAATATTTTGGCTTAGTAGAGATTTCTTGTCTTCAGTTATAAATCTTCACATTAGAGAAAATGCAACCCACAACATGCAGAAGTAAACAATAAAACATGTCAAGATTACAAAAAAACCCTTCATATGTAAGACTTTAAGCTTAAGTTATATTGAAAATATACATGAGAATTCAAAGAAGTGTTATAAAAGTAGTTATACAGGGGAAGCCATATGCTTAAGGAAAAAAGATAAATGAAAATTATTACAGATAAATAAATGAACACACATCGTCACTTCCAGAAATGTGAACCAACCATGAACAAGAGTTTGTATAGAAGAGTTACTCTGTAATCTCAAGAGTCAAGTTATATAAGAACCCAGTAAAGTTAATGATTACAGAGGCTAGGATCTTGGGGACTGTGATGTTCACAGGTGCCCTGTTATGATGCCGGATACAGCTAACCCCATGTTAAAGGACACTCTTCCTTCACAACATTGAAAGTGACCTGAGAGGAGGGAATTGTGGGAAAGAGTGAATAGGGAGATGTCATGGTTAACGCAGTGACAGACCATTGTCTAGTCCTGTAAATATATTATTTTTCAAAGATCCAAGTGAAGACTAGGGAATAATGATGAACAAAGCTGAATGCAAACCTTTATTCTTTCTAACTCAAGTCATTTTTTTTACAGGGGATTTGTATTATTTTTAAAATCTCAGTGATCTGTTTTATACAGGACTCAAATGTAAAAAGACCTTCATGGTTTCAAAAAATAATAGTATACTGTACAACCCCACACAGAAACTATCTTTCACAGGGAATTTTTCTTAAAAACTAATTATATAAGTTTCTTCACAGGGAAATGAATGGCATTGAATAAAGTGCTTTTAACTGTTCAAACTAAAGTTTTCATCTGTTATCTTTTATTTAACTCTGAAAGCAACTAAGATAAGCACATTTAGTTATAAGATCCAACCTTTTTATGTCTTTCACACTTAATTTCAATCAAGTCTATTTTGAATCTTGAAAAAAAAAACAACTGGACTTTGTTTTCGTCTGCTCCATTTTGGGGCTCCTCTGCTTTGAGTTTCTGTGAAAGTTACAGTGAATGTGTCCTTTATAAGCTGCAATACAAGTGTTAGTCATTATTTTTGTTATTATGTCTGTAAAACTGAAGTCTCAAAACCCTTGTTTGTTTGAAGCACATTCTGTTAGTGCACTAATAATGTGAATTAACCTCTTAGTGATTATTAAATGTGTTAGACATCTTAGAATTGACAAAAAATTAAAAGGACATCTGTGAAAATATAAAGCATTTGTCTCTGTTTTATCTGATACTTTGAGAGCTATTCTCTTTTAGTTAGCTGTTAGTACTGGCCTAAAGAGCATACTACATATTTTCTAATAACTACTTTTTAAAAATAATTTAAAAACTGTCATTTTAGAATGGAGTACTATACTTTTAAGTGCATATTATGCTTTTGTTGTATCATTCCTGAAAACAATAAAATACATAACATGAACATACAACGTTTCCATAGAAACAATGTAGAAATATCCAACTTTTTAAAGGGGCCAAGGAATGATAGATTCATTAAAAATAATCTGAAAATTGTGTTATTAATAAATAGAATAGTATAGGCTATCACATAAACTTGTTAGCTGTCAGGAAAGAATAAGTTGCTGATAATTTCGCCTTTAAATGTACAGTTACTTCCTTTTTTTCTTTTGCTTTAATCACCCATGATTCTTACCCCAAACTAACAGAGATAGAGGAAGGAAACATATTCAGGAGGACACATCAGAAGGAATATAGATATGAGAGAGAAATTTACATATTATTCAAAACCTCTAGTCCCTTAGCTAGAAGTACAGAAGAGTCTCCAGTTTTAAATTTTGAATATTATCAGAGTCCTGAATAATGAGACTGTATGCATTTATTTTCTCTTCTGAAATGAAAATCAATACACCTAGTGAAAGGAAGTTAGGTGACATTTTTTCCAACTTTAATGATACTCATTTTACCCTATATCAGGGGTTCTCAAACTTTTTCAGTTCACAGTATTCTTAGTATCTCTAATTTTAAAAATAACATCCCCAAGGCAGAAAATAATGACTAAGAGTTTTGCTTAGTAGTTAGTTCCAAATAACTTATTTGTAATAATTTGTATGCTGTAAGATCAATATTGCTATGTTTCCCCTGAAAATGTACAATGTTCTGCAGTGCCCTCGTGCGTCTGCTGTAGTGCCCTTGGGCACCTTCGTACAGTTTGAAAAACATGATCCCATATCAGGAAAATTCAGAATAGTAGTTGGAAATCATATAAATCATCTTAAAAATCTCAAAGAGTAGAAACCAGCTACAACATGTATAAGAATCCAGATGAATCCGGTAGACTCGAAAAGTAAAATAAAAAGAATTTGTTGTAGCTCAAAAGAAGAAAGAATACCTTCTATGTTTATATGCTGTTCTCTCTCTCTCTCTCTCTCTCATACACACACACACAAATACACAGACTCATAAATTAGGCTTAAAATGACATTCGGGGAAGAAAAAGTATAATAAATAAAAAAAGCATCAAACATACAAATAAAATTAGACTATGTAAATGTAAAAAGAAAAGTAATTTTAGCATTTTAAATAGTCAATGATGATTGATTAGAAACATTCCTGTATAACCATATAAAGTATATAAAATAAAATCTGTTCTTTGATCTTCAAACAAAATAAAAAAATATCTCTAACAGTAAACCTGTCTCCTTCCTACTATTCCTTAATTTAAGCATAGCTTTAATTTATCTCTTCCCTCAATGAGCTGCAAAGCAATGTTTAGCAGAGAGATGCTTTTGTGTATTAGCAGAAACTTGACGAAGTTAAGTTCTTTGGTATGCAAGTTTTGTACTTCTACACAAAGAGGAATAAAGAAAAATCTAGAAAAAAACAATTTGGAGAAAGTAATCAGGAGTGTCAATAGAGCCAATGGCAGGACAAAGACTATATATTTAAAATATAAATATAAAATTGTAATAAATATAAAATATATGTATTTCTTATATTTATTTATACTATAAATAAAGTATTCTTAAGGTTTATTTTCTAACAGAACAGATGCAAAGTTAAATACAACACTACAGCATCAATTATCAGTTAACGGGCTTTAGATGGTTTCACTTTAAAGCCTAAGCATTGTATAACATTAAATAAGAAGAGGGGATGGGAGTAAAATGAGAATAGTATGAACAGAGGAAAATGAGAACACACCCAGAAATGTAGGGTAGAAAATTATCATTAATATTGCTGCATTCTGCAAAGATTAATTCACTTAAAGAAAGTAATTTCCTAAAAATTAGAAGGCCTTCTCTGATTAGAAGTGTAATTTAAGAGAAAACAAATTTTATCAGTGTTCATAAATATTGAGTTCAAACAGGGGCCGTATGCCTCTTATATTCTGACTTGTGCATCTAAATTAGAGTTGGTCGAATACCCAATCATCTACTCATTTTAGCTCTGTCAGTATCAGATAAATTTGAAATTAGAATAAAGAGCTTTGGGAAATCTGTTTAGCACAATTTCAGTCAGTTTTAAAAGCATTTATTACATTAATTGGACGCGTATAAATGATCCATCAAGTAGAGGAAGACTGTAAATATATAGGCATGTCCAAGGCCAACGGCTATATTAAACAAAATTATTAAATTAAGTGGCATGCTAGCCCTTCTTTCATTCCCTTCTCTGATGTCCCTCTCTACTATCCCTTCCCAGATACTCATTCCGAAATCTTGTAACCTTAGCATTCAACTAGTAGCCACTTAAAGACAGACATATGTGTTAGTAATGCTCTCAGAGGTATTTGCATCTTAATGTTAATTTTTTGAAGGCTAAAACTTTTAATCAGTTTCAAAGGCAGTACTTCTCAACCTTGGCTGTACATTAGAATTACCTATGGAATTTTTCAAAGCCTGATGCCCAGGCCACATCCCCAGCCTATTAAAGAAGACTATCTGGGGTGGGGACAAAGTATCGTAATTGTTTAAAGTTCTCCTTGGGTATTCCAATGTGCAGCCAAAGTTAAGAACCAGCATTTCCTTGGAGAGATTGCTCTAGGGAAAGCATTTGACAAAATAAAATTTCAAGCTAGTGAAGGAGATATTTATGGGTGGGGATATATCAGGTTTCTCTATTGAGGCTGCCAACTGGTGAGAAAGCCCTTTTTATTACAAGAGAATACCACATTACTACATTAAAAAGGTCACTAGAGACTAAATTGCTAGGTCTTGATTTCAGCAAATTTCTTGAATTCTATCTATAAATTATGACCAATAATATCAATGCCTATCTTATGTAGCTACTGAGGATGATCAAATGAAATACAGTAACAGAGAATGTTTTATAAACTTTACAATTTTATTATTACATAGCTAAGCAACAGAACCACCTGCCCAAAAAGATTAGTGATAATGTGGTTACAACTATAATATGGATTATTACCCAAAAGATTCGTCACTCTGTTTTAGTAGACATTTACTTTAGGAAATCTAAGTGTCTAGCCCAGAGCCTTGAAGTATAGTCCCTGAGCCAGTAGTACCAGCATCACTGGAAACTTAGAAATGTAAATTCTTAAAGCCTCCCCTAGACTACTGAATCAGAAATTGTTGGTAGAACATAGCAATCTGTGTCCTAAAAAACAAAGGAAACCTCCAGGTAATTCTGACGTGTGTGCTTAAATGTGAGAACCACACATCTAGCCAAACATCAGTAAAAAGAGAATATGTATGACTAAAACCAAAGGATGAATGTACAATATTTGTTATTTGCAACTTTAGAAGTCACAGTGCTTAGGTATACTGGTATAAATTACTACTTTAAAAAATCTCCTAAAGCTTCGTGTTTTAAAACAATACAACTTTCATTCCCCAACCAAGATTTATTAATTAAAACCTGATTAAAATCACTAATCCAATAGTAGCATATAAATTTGGGAGTCAGTAAATTACAGTGTATAAAATAACTTTCAGTAAGGAATACAGAAACAAACTCTAGTAGCAATGGTTCAAAAATAGTCATGGTTTTGGGCTTGGATTTCTCTCTGAGGAAGAGTCACAGCTGTATCTCAAAAATCACACATATCCTGAAGACAACACCCCATAGCATCTCAATGTTCCTTATGAAGCTAAGGAAGTGTTTCATCACTGACTCAGAGAAAAGACCATTACTTGGACTGAATCACCAATGTTTCCTGCAGCATTAGATTTGTCACTGGATCTGCTAAGCAACAGAAAAACAGTCTCAAACTTCTTATCTTAAAAGATCTCATAAGAGAAAGCTATCATTATTTCTCCCAAACTCAATTAAAGCCCAAAGGTCTTGATATTAATAAAACATATACAGGACAATAGCAAGTGAGAACACTGGAGGATCTTTTGAGACTGCCACTGAAAGTTCTTTGAGATCTTTCTTTTTTTCTCTTTTCCATTTAAAAGAACTTTGACAGCCTCAAGGCACCCAGCACCTCCTTGAGAGACGAGCATGGAGTATCCCAGTTAATAACTGACTTTATCCCTTTTCTCCACCTAGCACTGCTGGACCTCCAGGTCTCTGTCAAGCAGCAGACAACGTGGGTCTCTTCCACAGGATGGGGTTTATTAAAGTTGTTAAGAATAAGGCTTACTTTCAGAGATACCAAGTGAAATTTAGAAGACAACGTGAGGGTAAAATAATTACTATGCTCAAAAATGCCTGGTGATACAGGATAAGAATAAATAAAATACACCCAAATACAGGTTGATAGTTCATGTAACAAACAGAGATACCATTTGTCAGACTGCTTATGCCCATATAGAAGGGGATATGATAGTTTGCACAGCATACGCACATGAACTGCCGAAATATGGTGTGAAGACATTTTTTATCTGACAAATGACAAATGAAGCCTGACAACACCGTAGCATATTGTATTGGCCTGCTGCTGGCCCACAGGCTTTACAACAGGTTTGGCATGGATAAGATCTATGAAGGCCAAGTGTAGGTGATTGGAGATGAATATAATGTGGAAAGCATTGATGTTCAGCCAGGTGCCTTTATCTGCTATTTGGATGGAGGTCTTGCCAGAACTACCACTGGCAATAAAGTTTATAGCACCCTTAAGAGAGCTATGGATGGAGGCTTGCCTATCCCTCACAGTACCAAACAATTCCCTGGTTATGATTCTGAAAGCAAAGAATTTAAGGTAGAAGTACACCAAAAGCACATCATGGGCAGATTACATGTGCTACTTAATGGAGGAAGATAAAGATGCTTTCAAGAAACAGCTCTCTCAATACATAAACAACAGCATAACTCCAGATGTGATGGGGAAGATGTATAAGAAAGCTCATGCTACCATAGGAGAGAATCCAGTGTATGAGAAGAAGCCCAAGAAGGAAGTTAAAACGATGAAGTGGAACCATCCCAAAATGTCCCTTATAAAGACAATAGACTTATTGACAGCAACAACAAAAGAAAAAAAAAGAAATGATTTAGTATTCATCCTTAGTTTCTGAGTGAAAGCTAGGTAGAAATGACTTCTCGTTAAAAGATTTCTTAACTATAAAATGAAGTTTAATTAAGGAGAGGATGACTCTGGTTTCTCTTGGGTCAAAGTTCTTAAACCCTAAAATGACTTTACTTCCCTCAATCATAAGCTTCCTATATTTAAAGAACCTGGGGTTAAAAGTGAGGGTATGTGTAAGAAGAACAACTTCAATCATTGATTCCTGCACTCTATATCCTAGGAAATATTTTCCACCTATTTGAAGTAAGCAAGATGACTGGGCGCAGTGGCTCATACCTGTAATCCCAGCACTTTGGGAGGCTGATGCAGGCGGATCATTTGAGGTCAGAAGTTCAAGACCAACCTAGCCAACATGTTGAAACTCTATCTCTACTAAAAATATAAAAATTACAATACAAAAATACAAAAATTAGGCAATTTTTTGAACTCAGTATGCAGAGGTTGCAGTGAGCTGAGATCACACCACTACACTCCAGCCTGGGTGACAGAACAAGACTCTATCTCAAAAAAAAAACCCCAAAAGAAAAAAAACAAACAAAAAAACAAAGTAAACAACAGAGAAGCTTGGCTTTACTTACCCAAGCTAATTAAAATTATACTATTTTTTGTTGACAAAAGTTTTGCCCCACTCTATAAGTAGCAACTCTAAACTTTCACTTCCCACATTAGAAAAGAGAAGCACAAAGATATAATTGCCAAAATTAATTCCTTTCACTCATTCACTAATCTACAAATGCTTATTGAGCACCTACTACGTATCAGATATTGTTCTAGGGGCAAAATGAGTCTATAAAGATGCACAGACTTCAGCGATGAGGACATGGATTCTATGTGTCTAGAGTGCTGGGTTTGGTTTCTCTGTCAGCCAAGACCAGTGGTACACAAACTTGAGTGAGCATCAGAATCACCTGGAGGGCTTGTTAAAACATAGATTAATGGGCTCCACTTGAAGAGTTTCTGTTCAGTAGGTCTGAAATGGGGCACCCAGAAGCATTTCTAACAAGTTTCTAAATGATGTCTACACTGCTCGTCCAGGACCAGACTTTAAGAACCACTTACCAAGACAAATGGCGCTCTTCACACTATGCCCTCTATATCTCTCATCTGAAGAAGGCAATAGCCTCAAGAATGCTCATAATCATCTACAACCAAGCTGAATGTGACGTTCCAGGACCACCTCCAATATCTAAGACCAGTAGCTACAAATCATAGAAAGAAGGAAAAATAACAAGGAAGAGAAAGCTCTCCTTCTACAGGCTTTTCTCCCTCCCTATTTTTCTTTTATCCCCACCACAAGAAATCACTTCTATTTCTCAATACAAGTGTTATGGAAAAAAATAACACTCATCTAGACTTAACTTTCTGACCTCAACAAAATTATAGTTTTTCTTCCAAATTCAGTTCTCATGGCCTTTTTCCTCTTTTTTTTTTCTTCTACCCTACAATTCTATTTGTTCACAAAGGACTATCTCCTTTCTGAACAAATAGAATTGTAGGGTAGAAGGAACATTGAGAATTCATTTAATCCCTCTTGGTCTCAGACAAGACTGTGTCTAAACCATCCCCAAATATAGTGATTTCAGTACAAAGAAGAACCGGCACTAAGAATTTCCCATTCATCACTCTGTTGCATATTTAAAGATACTAATATGCATCCTCTTAGCTTGCTTTTCTCCAAGCTAATCCACCTCAACTTTAGACTATCCTTATTAGATTTCCTAAACTTTAAATTATTTTAATTCTTCTTTAATAAGTTTATCCTACCTTGCCTCAGGGCCTGAATTACATACGTACTGTTCTAGAAGACTTTTTGTTGGAATATTCAAAAGGAAAAGTTAATTTATAGAATAAAAAGAATTTGCTTGGAAAAAAGATATATATATACAAATGCCACTAAAAATAATGGCATGTACTTGATCAATTAGTTGCAAATATTTGTTTATTTAAAAATGATAATGTCCTATGATTTTAAAAACTTTACATTATAAATCACCAGCCATTTTACACATAAAATGGATGGGAACTATAGATCTTTTAAAATATGTCACAAATTACACATAACCATGTTTCATGATACTTTACATAGTAGAGAACATTAATATGTTATTGTTGATCTTTTTTTGTTTTTTCATGATGTATAGACTTTATATTGAAATTGGACTTGTAGTTAATCATTGCTTTAATTCTGTATGAGACTAAAAATACTGAATTAGGCTAGAAGCAATGGCTCACACCTGTAATCCCAGCACTTTGGGAAACTGAGGCAGGAGGAATGTTTGAGGCCAGGAGTTCAAGACAAGCCCAGGTAACACAGTGAGATCTGTCTCTACAAAAATTTAAAAAATTAGCCAGGTGTGGTGGCATGCTCCTGTGGTCCTAGCTACTCAAAAGGCTGATGTGGGAGGATCACTTGAGCCCAGGATGTTGAGGCTGCAGTGATCAAGCCACTGCACTCCAGCTTGGGCAGCAGAGCAAGAACCCATCTCGAAAAAATGTAATAAGTAATAAAATAAAATAAAAATACTGAATAGATTATATGATAATTATTTCTCTAAAAATAACTTATTTAAGACTTGAAAATCAGAGTTGTTTAGAAATGCAAATACAAGAGACAATGAAGTCTATGTAAAATCATATATTTCTGCATTGTTTAGAAAAGGAGTATAGGTAATATATTAGATGATTTACTTTATTTTAATTTTGCCCATTCTAAATATCACTATTTAAAATTTAATCTTTTGCTTCTGGAATGGTGAGGTGATCTAGTCCAGCCTAGGCCTGAGAGACAGGTTTGTTTCCTTGCCTATTAGGATCAAGGTGTACGGTGGAGGCGATGCATTTAGTCTCCAGAGAGAAGGAAGATGCTGCTTGCACAGCACTTCTACTCACCAGTCCATGAAGCAGCAAGGGTGTTGGCTTTGAAGGAAGCCAACTGTCCTGCTCTCCCAGCCAGAGGTAAAGAATTGCATTGGTGGCCACTAGAGGGAGGAGGATTAGGAATAGAGTAAATTGTAGGGAAAAGGCACCCATGAAAAACGCACATGGGACAACCAACACATCACCAACCACCGCCTAGCAGCTACCTCTGAGGGACTGTAATGGGGTCAGTATACACCATTAACCCAGAACCCAGATACCAGTAATTATTGTAGCATCCCAGTATATAGCCCCTTAACTTTGATGGCAGGAGAAGGGAGTTTGAATAGGATTGTGGCAAACACACAGGCACACAAACACACACAACAAGCACACAGCCATACATTTTCATCCCCCATTACAAGAAGTTGCATCTGTGATGTCTGATTCTTGCTCATTTTCTTTTTTAAAACTTTTGATGTTCTTTACCAAGAATGTGTTCACGAAAGGCAAACAGCCCACCTTCAAGATAGTCTTGGGAGAAGCATCAGCAGAGACACTCATTGTGCCAAGATGTATTTTACCAACAAATCTGCACACATTACATGAGGTTGAAAACAAATGGAATATAATATAATTAAAGCAAAGTTTCTTTTGCTAAATTACAGCTTGAAGCAAACCTGCAAGAAATGTTTCCAATTAGCTTTTTTAAAAAACACAAAGCATAGCTCAGAATATGTTTTGTTCTCCATCTTGCCCTCTGGTTGGGCTGCCTAGTAGGCATCTTACCTCCAGCACAAGTAGCTGAGCATTCTGACCAAGGCTGATGATTCCATGTAAAGCCAACTTCATTATCTCCACTGCCAGTCCGAGTGATGGGAACGTTGAACTTATACCTAATTCCCAAATTCTGTTCTTGAAGCAGAACCTGCCATTGAAAACAACTGGTGAAGACAATTAAAATACGATGAGCCTTCATTCAGATATTTATTATTCCTTTTGAAGAAGAAAATGTCAAAACAAGTCTTATAGGAAATTTAAGATAATATAAAACACAGGCATTTATATCAAATTTTCTCCTCCCATTTTCATGGGTATTTTGGAGTCATTGCTTTCGTCTGTCTTGTTTGTTTATAAAAATATTATTCAAGCAAGAGCACTATGGCCTTGACTCTGCACAGTTCTAACACCCTTGGGTAAACCATTTTACCTTTATTTACCTTAATTTCACCACCTATAAAGCAGAGATAATAAAACCTGCTCCTTCCTATGTCACAAGGGGGAATTACAAACAGAAGAAATACAACGGCAAAGATGCATTTACCATGATGATGAGATTTTCCGAGGTAGGACCTAGAGCTTCCAAGGATTCTGGTTCATCAGTTGGTCTCTTGTAGTGAAAAGCTGTCCCAGCGACATCAAATTTCCTAGGCCAGTCAATAGTCCAGGCACCATTAATATAGTAATCATCTCCTTCAGATTTTAAAGCTAGAAAACAAATCACAATTCACCTAAAAATGTGAAACTTCATTTACCAAAGTGTCACTGATTAATTACTGCAATAGAGTATACAATGAATATCAATTTCCATTTAGATATATGAATCTTGACCATATTCTTAAGTACAAATTAAAATGGTGATTTTTCACATGAATGGTAAGAAGATATTACTTAAATATTTATAATGTCATTGATAGAAAGCAACAAAAGGTTAACCTGAAGGAATAAATATGTGGAACTAGGAAGGAAAATTGTGACAAAAGGAATAACTAGGGATGAGAGTTAACATGAGGGTCGAGAGCAGACTTTCCTTTCCAAATATTGAAATAGTAATTAAATGGATATGGGGTGGAGACAACCTGTTGTACTTGGACACAGGCTGATCGACAGAACACAAATCAAACAGAGATTTAAGAAGCAGACCCAAGTACATATGGGAATTTTACGTATGATAAAGGAAATGTAGTAAAGTAGTAAAGGAGACATAACAAGAAATGGGGCTAAGACGAAGACTATCCTTTTGGCAAAAAAATGCTGAATTTATATTTCATTCGTTATATAAGAATAAATGCCACAATTTAACTCCTAGGCACATATCCAAAAGAATTGAAAACAGGTACTCAAACAAATATTTGGACACACATATTCACAGTAGCACTATTTCTAATAGCCCCAAATCAGAAAAACACAAATGTTCATCAATGGATGAATGAATAAACAAATTGTGATATAATGAAGTCTTGATACAAGCTATAATGTGATAAACGTCAAAAACATTAAGTGGAAGAAACCAGACAGAAAATATCACATATTGTATGCTTTCATTTATATAAAATATCCAGAACAGGTAAAAAGCCATAGAGACAGAAAGCAGATTGGTGGTTGTCAGGGGATTGGGGATGGGGAGAATGGGGAGTAACTGCTTAATGGATATGGGTTTTTTTTCTGGGCCAATGTAAATGTTTTGGAATGTACTAAATGCCAATTAATTGTTCACTTCAAATAGTTAATTTTATGTAATGTTAATTTCACCTCGATAAAAACAAAGTTAAAAAAAGAGAGAAAGAATAAATGCCAGATGGGTAAATATTTAAATATAAAAATAGTTAAATCTTAAAATGTCAGGAGAAGATATGGAATAATATTTTTTCTCATAATATTGGGGTATGAAAAGTTTTTCTAAGCATGACAAAAAACCCAGAAAAAAAGAAAATTTTAATAAACATGCATACTTTTAAAAAATCTCTTACAATACACACACACACACACACACACACACACACACAGACACACAGAGTTTAAAAGTATATGTGGCTGAAAAAGTATTTTTAGTACTACTATACAAAAACTCCTATAAACAAACAGGAAAGAAATAAACATGCCAGTTTAATATTTTGTTAGTAGGCTAGTTGGTTGCAAAAACTTTGATTCATCAGACCAGATAAGCAAGTAGCCTAAAAGGACTAAATGGTGCACAATCTCTGACTCTAGCTTTTGTCCTTCATACTATAGACCATTGTTGTCTCCCAACCCCCATCTGCCTGGCAAAAATATTTGTAGTTTCTTAACTTCAGATATGTTGTGAAGATTCATTTAACTGCCAAAAAATAAATCTAATTAACCTTTTGAGATAGGAACAAGCAAATGTAAGAATTACCTGGTCTTGAAATTTTTGTGTACTTAAAAACTTTTATTTTCAACTTTACTTGCAATGGTTTTCTGTTTGTAGTTTAAAACATTTGGTTTCATAAGGACATCTGAGACTGTCATATATGAAATAGTAAAACTAAAGATAAAAACAAGTTTGCAGCTTTGAATTCTCCTACAGTTTGAGCTCTCACTTTTTTTTTTCAACTACTAAATGAAGGAATTCTAACTCCTCTTGGCTGTCAGGAATATATAATTAATTGTGCCATAATGTAGTCCAGAAAAACACCAAGCATTTAAGAGGCATTAAATAAGAATGACTAAAGGAAGACAATGTGGCATTCTGAAAAGAGAATTACCAAAGGGGGAAAAAGGTGAGGCTAAAAAACTTATTTTTGTTTTGAGTATTATTGATGCAGAAAATAATTCAAAATTATGGTGTAAAAATAATAAAGCCTTCATAAACAAAAAGAAGAGCCTGATAATACTGGTGTTCTGTCTGAAGACACACTCTGGATGTACCCTTATTTTTAAATGCTTTGAGAGAAAGGGAATAATATTTTAACTAAAATAAAAACTCATTTAGGTCTCACTAAGGATTTGTGGAGAGACTAAAACTATCTCAAAGGATTAAACATCAAATAAATAGAACTTCTACTTTCATGTTGAAATAACTGGTATTAGACTTGCCCTTCCATTGTAAATAATCAGAAAACTCTCAAAATATATGAATCAGCTGTTCTCAGGTATTGAACAGGACTATGCAGAGACCATGATCTCCACAACTTTTTGCTTGGAGACACTTTCTTTAGGTGGAGAATCAAGTTAAGTTAATTACCAAGCTAAAAAGAGAGATCAAGAACTAGGAACGCTGACATAACTGGAATATGCAGGACTAGAGAACAAGAGAGAAGGGAGGAAATCTGTTGCTGAATATTGATCTGCATATGTGTATGAAAAATTACATGAAGCCAGGCAAAAAAACTGTGGAGTTGTAAGCAGAACTCCTGCATTTCAATCACCAGCACATTCAGTAAAGACCCAAGAAGAATCATGCTTTTGTATTAGGGCTGAGCAAGCTCTAGAATAAAGAATATTCTGGATTTACCCAAACAAAGGTCAAAAGCAAACATCAAAAGGATCAAGCTGATCTACAAGTTACTTAAGACTCTTTAAAGAAATAAACCAAAATCCGGGCTCTCAACAAAGAAACATTCACAATGTGCAACACCCAATGAGAAATTACTACCAATGCAGAAAAGGAAGAGAATGTGATTCAAACAGGAAGAAGGCAAAGCAAAAGAAACAGACCCAGAAATCACAAAAATTATGGAATTAGCAGAAAATAATTTTCTAATAGCTATTATAAATATATTCAAGAACTTTAAAGGAGAACATAAATATAATGAGAAGAAACATGATGACATTACATGTATATACTCACAAATTTATACCAGATGAAAACTCAGATCTATACAAAGAAAGAAAGTATGCCAGATAATGGTAAATATGTGGCTAAATACAAAATAATTTTACTTATTTAAATTTTTTTAAAAAAGATAAGTGGCTCTTTGAAACAAAAATAATAACCATATATTGTGGAATTTATAACATATAGAGAAGTGGAAAGTATTAAAAAACAGCACAAAGAATGGAATGGGACAATGGAAGTAAACTTTTGTAAGGGCTTTACATTATATACAAAATGGTGCAATATTATTTGGAAATGTATTGTGATAAATTAAGAATGCATTTTGTAAATCCTAAAGCAACCACTAATTAAATAGCACAACGAAGTATAGCTAATAAACCATTTAGTAGAGATTAAATGAAATACAACAAAACCCTTGGTTAATCTAAAAGAAAACATGAAAGGAAAATAAAAGGGAAAAAAATACACAGGACAAACAGAAAAGCAGCAAGATGGTAGGCTTAAACCCAATGATATTAATAATTACATTAAATATAAATGATCTAAACAAGAAGTTGCCAAACATTATCACCTCCTGTTTTTGTAGATAAAGTTTTATTGGAGCACAGTCACACCCCTTTATTTATTACCCATGTTTGCTTTCACACTACAATGGTAGAAGTGAATCGTTGTAACAAAGACTATATGATTTACTGTCTGACCCTTAACAGAAATAGTTGCCAACCCCCCTACTCCCCGCCACCAAACTAAAGATTTTAATTTTAAAATGCAATGATCATTAGACATAATAAAAAATCAAGATCAAACTACATGTGTTCTATAAGAAACAGACTTTAAAGACAGAAGTACCTACATGTGAAAAGTGAATATAAAAAAAGTTTTACCATGCAAACACTGATCAGAAGACAGCTGGGATAGCCAGATTAGTATCAGATAAAACAGACTGTGGGTCAAAGAATATTTTTAAGAGATGGGGATCTCACCATGTTGCCCAGGCTGATCTCAAACTCCTGAGCTCAAGTGATTCTCCTACCTCAACCTCCCAAGTGGTTGGAATTACAGGCATGTGCCACCATGCCAGACTGGTCACAGAATATTATCAGGAATACAGAGGAACATTTGAAAATGATAAAATGTTAAATATATCAAGAGGATGTAACAATCATAAATGTCTATACACCTAAAACATAGTTTCAAAATAAATGAAGCAAAATCTTACAAACCATTGGATTGGTGCAAAAGTAATTGCGGCTTTTGCCATTAATAAGAACAGTAAAAAAATCCACAATTCTAATTGGAGATATAAACGTAATTCTTTCAGTAATTCTTCAACAAGAAGGCAGCAAATAAGATATAACAAATGTGAAAAAACTATCGAACAAAAGGATAGTTGTGTCCTTTAATTTAATGGACATTAATAGAATACTAACCCAATAAAATCAGAATACGCATTCTTCTCAAGTGCACATGTGCTAGACTCTAAAAAAACCTTAAAAAAAACTAAACTTATATAAGGTATGTTCTCTGTCCATACTATAATTAAACTAGGAACCTGTATGAGAAAAATTTTTATGAAACACCAAAATATTCAAAAATTAATTAATACCTTCTAAGCATGGGTCACAATATAAATAAGGAAATATTTAAAACTGCCTAATGAAAATACAATGTGTCAAATGGTTGATGAAATTTACAGTAAAAAATGTTTGTTTTAATAGCAGAAAAAAGATTTTGAAATCAGTAATTTAAGTTTGTATCTTGAAAAGCTAGAAAAAAGAGCATATTAAACAAAGTGAATAGAAAGAAGAAAACAAATAGAAGAGTGGGAATCAATGGAATGCAAAATAGACAAACAACAGAGAAAATCATTTAAACCGTAAGCTTGTTCTTTAAAAAGATCGATAAAATTAACAAACCCCTCATTAGGATTATCAAGGAAAAGAAAGAAGACACAAATTTTCAATATGGAAAATAAAAAGGAGCCATTGCTACAGATTCTACAGATATTAAAAGGATAATAAGCAAATATGCACAATTTTATGCCAATAAATTTGAAAATTTTGAAAAAACTTTGTAATTGTTATTAAAATTGATTTTTTCATTAAAAACTTCCCACAAAGACAACTCCATCCTAGATGGCTTCACAGGTGGATTTTATCAAACATTAAGAAATAATAACAATTCTCCCCAGGCTCTTCCAGAAAATTGAGGAAAAAGGAACACTTCTCAAACCATTTTATGAAGCGGGGCTTACCCTGATACAAAAACCAACAAAGAAGTCACAAGAAAAAGACTCTAGAAAAATATCTCTCTTGAACATAGGTCCAAATATTCTTAAGAAAATATTAGCAAATCAATTCCAGCAATATATAAGAGTAATAATAGATCATGAAAAAGCGGTTTTTATTCCAAGAATACTAGATGAGTTTTACATCTGAAAATCAATCAGTGCATTTACTATATTAACAAGGAAAGCGAGGGCAAAACCCCACCTGATCATGTCAATAGATTCAGACATCTTCAATACCCATTCATGACTAAAACCCTTAGAAAACTAGAAATAGAAGGGAACATCCTCAAACTGACAAAGGGTCATTACATAAATCTTCTAGTTAACATTATATTTAATGGTTAAAAACAGCAGCAACAACAAGAAGGAATGCTTAGCCCTTAAGATTGGTTAAAAACAAAAGGCTGCCTAGTCCTCTCATTTCTTCACATTGTACTAATGGTCATGATCAGTATTATAAGGCAAGAAAAAAAAGAAATAAAGAGCATAAAGATTGGAAAGATAGAGATAAAAGTGCCTTTGTTTGAGGATGAAATGATAATCTATAGAGAAAATCCAAATGAATTTACAAAACAACTGTTAGAAGTAATATGTGAGTAAACCAGGTCTTAGGATATGAGGGCAGTATAAAAAGAAATAAACTATATGATTATATAACAACAAAAATTTGGAAAATAAAATTAAAATACAATAGACTAGCACTAAAAAGCATGATTAGATTTAACAGAACATATGTGCAAGACCTATATACTGAAAATGAAACATTGGTGAAAAATTTTAAAAAGACCTAAATAAATGTAGAAGTAAATCTTTTCATGTGTTAGAAAACTCAGTATTTTTAAGATGTCAATTCTCCACAAATTAATCTATAGATTCCATATATTCTCTTTTGGTATAAAAAAGACTTGTCTCAATTGACAAGTTGATTCTAACATGTATATAGAAACATAAAGGACTTAGAAAAGTAAAAATAATTTTGAAAAAGAACACATTCAGGGACTAATGCTCCTGGATTTCTAGACACACTGGGAAGCTCCGTTATTTAATACAGTTTGGTATTTGTTTAAGAACAGAAACCTAGATCAGTGGGTGAGAACAGAAATAGACTCATCCATGTATGCTTAATTCATCTCTCACAAATGTGTCATGGTAATTCAATGGGAGAAATGATAGTCTTTTCAACAAATAGTGTTATAGCAATTGAATATTCATATGAGCAAATGGAACTTCAACCCTTACTTTATACCTTATATAAAAATCAACGTAAAATTGAATATAAGTATTTGTTTTTTTATTTTATTTTTATTTTTGAATTTCATGCATTTTACATTTCTTATCATAGTCTCAAGTCTTAAGTCATTACTCTAAGTGTTAAATCAAAGGATAAGGTGTTATGCAAGTAAATAAATAATTGTTCTTCCCCAAATAGATCTGCTTGGTTGTCTCTCCCCCTCATAGGAATCAGTTGTAGTATGCACAATACACATCTTTAATGACTATATTTTGTATTTGTATTTTATATTTAATAAATATATTTTATATTTTGCAGACCATATATTTAAATATAAAAACAACAACTATAACTTCTTAAGGAGATGATCCAAGATGGCTGAAGAGGAACAGCTCTGGAGGCAGTTCCCAGCGAGAATGCAGAGGGTGAGTGATGACTGCATTTCCAAACGAGCTTCTACTGCCCACAGACCAGGAGATTCCCAGGCAGAAAAGCATCACAAGTCTCCAGCACAGCTGTTTCAGCTGGCGCAGTGGGTCTCCACACAAAAACTCACACAAATCTGGGCACCATTTCAACTGGCGCCTGGAACACCTGGGAGACAGAGTCGTCCATTCAACTGAAAAAAGTGGGGCTGAAACTGCAAGCAAGGTGATCTGGCTTAGTGGTCCCACCCCTACAAAGATCAGCAATCTAAAACCCTCTGGATTGAGAGTTTCACAGCAAGCACAGCTGGACCTGGGATGGTCCAGCTGTGTCGGGGGAAGGGCATCCACCATTACCGAGGCAGTCCACCACTACCAAGGCAGTCCACCATCACCGAGGCAATCTGTCATTACCAAGGCAGTCCACCCTTACAGAGACAGTCCACCATTACTGAGGCAGACAGCCATTACTGAGGCAGTTCTAGCTATATCTCTATAAACAAAACTGCAAGGAAGTTCACACAGCAGCTGGGTAGAGCCTACGGCAGCTCAGCAATGCCTCTGCTGGCAGACTGTGACTAGGCTACCTCCTCGCTGGGCGGGCATCCCTGAAAAAAGGCAGCAGCACATCAGGAACTTATAAATAAAGCCCCACCTTCCCAGGACAGAGCACCCGGGAAAAAAAAGGTGGTTATGAGTTCCGCTGCAGCAGACATAAACGTACCTGCCCAGCAGCTCTGAACGGAACAACAGAACTCAAAGCTCAGCACTTGAGCACCTATAAGGGACAGACTGGCTCCTCAAGCAGCTCCCCGACCCCCGTATATCCAAAGAGACACCTGATAAAGGAGAGCTCAGGCTGACATCTGGCGGGTATCCTTCTGGGACAAAAATAACAGAAGAAGAAACTGGCAGCAAACCTTACTGTTTTTCAGCCGCTGCAGGTGATCCACAGGCAAGCAGGGTCTGGAGCGGACCTCCAGCAGTCCTGCAGCAGAGGGGCCTGACTGTTAGAAGGAAAACTAAAAAAACAGAAAGAAACAACTTCATAATCAACAAAAAGGACGTCCACTCAGAGATCCCATCTGAAAGTCACCAACTACAAAGACCACAGGTAGATAATTCCACAAAGATGGGAAGAAACCAGCATGAAAAGGATGAAAACACCCAAAATCAGAACACCTCTCCTCCTCCAAGGGATCACAACTCCTCAACAGCAAGGGAACAAGGCTGGATGGAGAATGAGTCTGATGAACTGACAGAAACGGGCTTCAGAAAGTGGGTAATAACAAACTTCTCTGAGCTAAAAGAACATGTTCTAACCCAATGCAAAGAAACTAAGAACGTTGAAAAAAGATTTGACGAAATGCTAATGAGAATAAACAGCTCAGAGAAGAATATAAATGAACTGATGAGCTGAAAAACACAAGAAGAGAACTTCACGAAGCATACACAAGTTTCAACAGCCGAATCAACCAAGCAGAAGAAAGGATATCACAGATTGAAGATCAACTCAATGAAATAAAATGAGAAGGCAAGATTAGAGAAAAAAAGAGTCCAAAGAAATGAACAAAGCCTCCACGAAATATGGGATTATGTGAGAAGACCTAATCTATGTTTGATAGGTGTACCTGAATGTGACGGAGAGAATGAATCGAAGCTGGAAAACACTCTTCAGGATATTATCCAGGAGAATTTCCCCAACCTAGCAAGGCAGGCCAATATTCAAGTCCAGGAAATACAGAGAACACCACAAAGATATTCCTCAAGAAGAGAAACCCCAAGGCACATAATTGTCAGATTCACCAGGGTTGAAATAAAGGAAAAAATGCTAAGAGCAGCCAGAGAGAAAGGTCAGGTTAGCCCATTAGACTCACAGCGGATCTCTCAGCAGAAACCCTACAAGCCAGAAGAGAGTGGGGGCCAATATTCAACATCCTTAAAGAAAAGAACTTTCAACCTAGAATTTCATATTCAGCCAAACTAAGCTTCATAAGTGAGGGAGAAATAAAATCCTTTACGAACAAGCAATTGCTCAGAGATTTCATCACCATCAGGCCTGCCTTACGAGAGCTCCTGAAAGAAGCATTAAACATAGAAAGGAACAACTAGTACCAGCCACTCCAAAAACGTACCAAATGGTAAAGACCATCGACACAATGAAGAAACTGCATCAACTAATGGGCAAAACAACCAGCTAGCATCAAAATAGCAAGATCAAATTCACACATAACAATATTAACCTTAAATGTAAATGGACTAAATGCCCCAATCAAAAGACACAGGCTGACAAATTGGATAAATCATCAAAACCCATCAGTGTGCTATATCCAGGAAACCCATCTCACTTGCTGTGATACAAATAGGCTCAAAATAAAGGGACGGAGGAAGATTTACCAAGTAAATGGAGAACTAAAAAAGCAGGAGTTGCAATCCTAGTCTCTGATAAAACGGATTTTAAACCAAAAAGATCAAAAGAGACAAAGTAGGGCATTACA
>CAUYLG010035685.1:0-32556 GCA_963573385.1 Cacajao melanocephalus
GTTCCATATGAAGTTTAAGGTGTTTTTCTTCTGGTACTGTGAAGAAGGTCATAGGTAGGTTGATGGAGATAGCATTGAATCTATAAATTACTTTGGGCAGTATGACCATTTTCATGATATCGAGTCTTCCTAACCGTGAGCATGGAATGTTTTTCCATTTGTTTGTGTCCTCTCTTATTTCCTTGAGCAGTGGTTTGTAGTTCTCCTTGAAGAGGTCCTTTACATCCTTTGTTAGTTGTATTCCTAGGTATTTTATTCTCTTTGTAGCAATTGTGAATGGGAGTTTCCTTTTGATTTGGCTCTCTTTTAGTCTGTTATTGGTGTATAGGAATGCTTGTGATTTCTGCACATTGATTTTGTATCCTGAGACTGCTGAAGTTGCTTATCAGTTTAAGGAAATTTTCAGCTGAGACAATGGGGTCTTCTAAATATAAAATCATGTCATCTGCAGATAGAGACAATTTGACTTCTTCCATTCCTAATTGAATACTCTTTATTTCTTTTTCTTGCCTGATTGCTCTGGCTAGAACTTCCAATACTATATTGAATAGGATTGGTGAGAGAGGGCATCCTTGTCTAGTGCCAGATAGCAAAGAGAATGCTTCCAGTTTTTGCCTATTCAGTATGATATTGGCTGTGGGTTTTTCATAAATAGCATTTATTATTTTGAGATATGTTCTGTCAATACCTAGTTTATTGAGAGTTTTTAGCATAAAGGGCTAAATTTTTGAATTTTGTCAAAGGCTTTCTCTGCGTCTATTGAGATAATCATGTGGCTTTTGTCTTTGGTTCTGTTTATGTGGTGGATTACATTTATAGACTTGCGTGTGTTGAACCAGCCTTGCATCCCTGGAATGAAGCTTACTTGATTGCGATGGATAAGCTTTTTGATGTGCTGTTGCAGTAGGTTTGCCAGTATTTTATTGAAGATTTTTGCGTCTATGTTCATCATGGATATTGGCCTGAAGTTTTCTTTTTTTGTTGAGTCTCTGCCGGATTTTGGTATCAGAATGATGTTGGTCTCATAAAATGATTTGGGAAGGATTCCCTCTTTTTGTATTGTTTGGAATAGTTTCAGAAGGAGTGGTACTGGCTCCTCTTTGCACATCTGGTAGAATTTGGCTGTGAACTCATCTGGACCTGGGCTTTTTTTTGATTGATAGGCTATTAATCACCGCCTCAACTTCAGCCCTTGTTATTGGTCTATTCAGAGTTTCAGCTTCTTCCTGGCTTAAGCTTGTCGGGGTGCAAGTGTCCAGGAATGTATCCATTTCTTCCAGGTTAACTGGTTTATATGCATAGAGTTGTTTGCAGTAATCTCTGATGGTAGTTTGTATTTCTGTGGAATTGGTGGTGATGTACTCTTTATCATTTTTTATTGCATCTATTTGATTCTTCTCTCTTTTCTTTTTTATTAATCTGGCTAGGGGTCTGTCCATTTTGTTGATCTTTTCAAAACACCAGCTTGTGGATTTATTGATTTTTTGAAGCATTTTTTTTGTGTCTCTCCTTCAGTTCTGCTCTGATCTTAGTTATTTCTTTTCTTCTGCTAGGTTTTGAGTTTTTTGGATCTTGCTCCTCTAGCTCTTTCAATTTTGATGATAGGATGTCAATTTTAGGTCTTTCCTTGCTTCTCATGTGGGCATTTATTGCTATAAATGTTCCTCTAGACACTGCTTTAAATGTGTCCCAGAGATTCTGGTATGTTGTGTCTTCATTCTGGTTGGTTTTGAAGAAGATCTTTATTTCTGCCTTCATTTCATTGTTTATCCAGTCAACATTCAAGAGCCAGTTGTTCAGTTTCCATGAAGATGTGCTGAGTTAGTTTCATCCTAATTCCTAATTTGATTGCACTGTAGTCTGAGAGACTGTTATGATTTCCATTCTTTTGTATTTGCTGAGGAGTGACTTACTTCCAATTATGTGGTCAGTTTTCAAGTAGGCACTATATGATGCTGAGATGTGGTGCTGAGAAGAATGTATATTCTGTGGATTTGAGGTGGAGAGTTTTGTAGATGTCTATTAGTTTTCCATGGTCCAGATCTGAGTTCAAGTCCTGGATATCCTTGTTAATTTTCTGTCTCGTTGATCTATCTAATATTGACAGTGGAGTGTTAAAGCCTCCCACTATTATTGTGTGGGAGTCTAAGTCTCTTTGTAGGTCATTAAGAACTTGGTTTATGTATCTGGGTGCTCCTGTATTGGGTACATATATATTTAGGATCATTAGCTCTTCTTGTTGCATTGATCCTTTTACCATTATGTAATGCCCTTTTTGTCTCTTTTGATCTTTGTTGGTTTAAAGTCCTTTTTTTTTTTTTTTTTTTTTTTTGGCTCTCCATTTGCTTGGTAAATCTTCCTCCATCCCTTTATTTTGAGCCTATGTGTGTCCTTGCATATGAGATGGGTTTTCTGGATATAGCACACTGATGAGTTTTGACTTTTAATCGATTTGCCAGTCTGTGTCTTTCGATTGGGGCATTTAGCCCATTTACATTTAAGGTTAATATTGTTATGTGTGAATTTCATCCTGCTGCTTTGATGCTAGCTGGTTGTTTCACCCATTTGTTGACGCAGTTTCTTCATCGTGTTGATGGTCTTTACCATTTGGTTCCTTTTTTGGAGTGGCTGGTACTGGTTGTTCCTTTTTATATTTAATGCTTCTTTCAGGAGATCTTGTAAGGCAGGCCTGGTGGTGACGAAATCTCTCAGCAATTGCTTGTTCATAAAGGATTTTATTTCTCCCTCACTTATGAAGCTTAGTTTGGCTGGATGTGAAATTCTAGGTTGAAAGTTCTTTTCTTTAAGGAAGTTGAATATTGGCCCCTACTCTCTTCAGGCTTGTAGGGTTTCTGCTGAGAGATCTGCTGTGAGTCTGATGGGCTTCCCTTTGTGGGTAACCCAACCTTTCTCTCTGGTTGCCCTTAGCATTTTTTCCCTCATTTCAACCCTGGTGAATCTGAAGATTATGTGCTTTGGGGTTTCTCTTCTTGAGGAATATCTTTGTGGTGTCTCTTTATTTCCTGGACTTGAATATTGGCCTGCCTTGCTAGGTTGAGGAAGTTTTCCTGGATAATATCCTGAAGAGTATTTTCCAGCTTGGATTCATTCACCCTGTCACATTCAGGTACACCTATCAAAGGTAGATTAGGTCTTTTCACATAATCCCATATCCCTTGGAGGCTTTGTTCATTTGTTTTTCATCTTTTTTCTCTAATCTTGCCTTCTTATTTCATTGAGTTGATCTTCAATCTCTGATATTCTTTCTTCTCCTTGGTCAGTTTGGCTATTGAAGCTTGTGTATGCTTCGCAAAGCTCTCGTGTTGTGTTTTTCAGCTCCATCAAGTCATTTATATTCTTCTCTAGGCTGTTTATTCTCGTTAGCATTTTGTCTTCATCTAACCTTTTTTCAAGGTTCTCAGTTTATTTGCATTGGGTGAGAACATGTTCTTTTAGCTCAGAGAAGTTTGTTATTACCCACCTTCTGAATCCTGTTTCTGTCAATTGATCAGACTCATTTTCCATCTAGCTTTGTTCCCTTGCTGGTGAGGAACTGTGATCCCTCGGAGGAGGAGAGGCATTTTTGTTTGGGGTGTTTTCATCCTTTTTGTGCTGGTTTCTTCCCATCTTTGTGGATTTATCTACCTGTTGTCTTTGTAGGTGATGACTTTCGGATGTGGTCTCTGAGTGGACGTTCTTTTTATTTGAAGTTATTTCTTTCTGTTTTTTTAGTTTTCCTTCTAACAGTCAGGCCTCTCTGCTGTAGGACTGCTGGAGATTCACTCCAGACCCCGCTTGCCTGGGGATCACCTGTGGCAGCTGCAGAACAGTAAGGATTGCTGCTGGTTTCTTCTTCTGTTATCTTCTTCCAAAAGGATACTCGCCAGATGTCAGCCTGAGGTCTCCTTTATGAAGTGTCTCCTTGGATATACAGGGGTCAGGGAGCTGCTTGAGGAGACAGTCTATCCCTTATAGGAGATCAAGTACTGAGCTGGGAGCTCTGTTGTTCCATTCACAACTTCTTGGGAGGTACGTTTAAGCCTGCTGCAGCGGAACTCATAACTGCCTTTTTTCCCAGGTGCTCTGTCCTGGGAAAGTGGGGCTTTATTTAAAAGTTCCTGACATGCTGCTGCCTTTTTTCAGAGATGCCCTGCCCAGCAAGGATATAGTCTAGTCACAGTCTACCAGCAGAGGCATTACTGAGCTGCTGTGGGCTCTGCCCAACTGCTGTGTGAACTTCCTTGTGATTTTGTTTACAGAGGTACAGTTAGAACTGCCTCTGTAATGGCAGTCTGCCTCAGTAATGGTGGGCTGCCTCAGTAATGGTGGACTGCCTCACTAATGGTGGACTGCCTTGGTAGTGGTGGACTGCCTCGGTAATGGCTGACTCCCTTCCCCACACCAAGCTGGACCGTCCCGGCTCCAGCTGTGCTTGCTGCGAAACTCTCAATCCAGAGCATTTCAGATTGCTGATCTTTGTCGGTGGGTAGAACCTGCTGAGCCAGATCTCCTGGCTTCCTGTTTCAGCCCCCTTTTTTCAGTTGAATGGGCGGCTCTCTATCCCAGGTGTTCCAGGTGCCTGTTGACGCGGCCGCCTGGATTTGTGTGTTTTTGCATGGAGACCCCAGCGCTGGCTGAAACAGCCGTGCTGGAAACCCATGGTGCTTTTCAGCCCAGGAATCTCCTGGTCTGTGGGCAGTAAAAACTCATTTGGAAATGCAGTGATCACTCACCTTCTGCTTTGTTCTTGCTGGGAACTGCACTCCAGAGCTGTTACTATTCGGCCATCTTGGATCTCTCTCGAAAAAAGTAATTCTTACCAGAGGGGAGCCAAGGAAACATGTTTGTATTAGAAGAGTTGTTGTGTAGGAGTCTGTGAGAGATTAGCGCTGCCACCACAGCCCTCACAGCTAGCTCAGCAGTTCTCACTTCTTAAATCGATTAAATAGTCTCATGACTACACTAGTGTCAAGTCATGGAGTTAAGGTTTAAAATTGGAAGGTACTAATAGAGGTCTGTCTAATTTAGTTCACCATTTTCCACTGAATGGACTCAGGGGACTTTTCCAAGACCACACAATAATTGTGTTTAAGCTGCATGTATTAGTCCTACTTGATCCAAACCTCCATGCATTGGGAGGTAGTATTGTTGGATCGAGGTGATTCTGTTTCAGAAGGCAACTACCCAGCTGACATTTCTTAAACCAGAGCCCAGCAACTCCTGGCCTATTACCAATGGTGCTGTCATATTTTGACCTAAAGTGAACTGAGACCTCAGACGTATTAATCTCTGAACAGAGAATAATATTTCTGTATAACCATTTACTTTTCAAGGGAGAATCAGTTTGAAAAATACTTCATTATGGGAAAAATAATCCAAAGTTAAATGACACAAGCAAAAAATGGAAGTATTTTATACAGTGGTCAGAAATTATCCTGAAATGATACTGGAACACACAATGGAAAACACAATTTTAAAACTCAGTTTTATTTGTTCTTACAAGCATCATAACAACTCAATTCTTTTTTGCTTTGGTTACAGAATTACTTTCTCCTAGATCACTTACTTCCCTGATATACCCATTCTCAGGGGACTTGATTGAGGTCCTCCCCTGAGTCCCCAGGACCCGTGCGTGTCTCTGTCATGGCACTCGGGATACAGTGCCAACTTTGTCTTTTCATCTTGCTGCTTCCCTCACTAGACTTAACCCTCTCCATGCCCTGAGCAAACCAGTTTCCACTGCATATCAGCAGATCTTACAGTATCTGGTACATTCTAGTACTCACTAAAACTTTGAAGGGAACCTAATAATTTAAAGCAGTTACAAGCATTTGCATGCTTTTCTGACTAATATTATGGTTACAGCTAGTAATGTGGGGAAAATATAGTTCCGGCATATGTGGGTTGTTAGAAAAAATTCTCTTGTTCTAAATCTTAAGATGGATCTGTCCCTCTACCCTAAAAATCAAAAAGAATATATTCTTATATGTATCTTCAGGTTAGAATTCTTATTAAAATATTATGAGCATGCGTACAGATAGGATGAGGAAGGATATTTCTTGTATAGTAAAATGGCATTCTCCATCAGTTCTGCTGTAATTAATTTAGAATTTAAAGCTAAAAATCCAGACGTTCAATGATGTGTTCAATAACTCGTGCTGGGATCTATTTTTCCAGTAATGCTTATCTTTCCAAGGGGGATAGTTAATTTCTTCACTACTACTCTGTAAATTATTACAGAAATTACAAATCTACTAAAAAATCAATACAACTAATTGTAAATTAATAGATTTCTAAGTGTGAAGGAGTGTGTAATAATGGAGATGAGTTCTTTAAAGAAAATGCCAGTTCCAGTATCAAGGGCTCAGGGCTCCAGCTGTTTCATGTGACATCTTCAAGTGTAAACACATTTCTTTCCTTCCCCCAACTCTCCCCCTCCACCCCCTCACTTCCCACTGATTTAGTCTGCCACTGCCGAGAATAACATTTCCATTAGCCACCTACTGTTAAATCGCAGAGTAACGATGATAAAAAAAAATTCCAACATGCAAACAAACCAATAGAGAAGCAACTGTGGTTACCGTCTGTCTCAAACATTTTTTATGGGGCCCACCAGTGCTGAAACTAAAGGAAAACAACCTGTGAAGTTAAACAAACTGGATTGAATAGGGAGCTCTAGAATGTGGGTTTATAACAAGTGCAAATCTGAATACAATGCATTTATAATTCTATGTTTGATATGCTGAAAGAATAGTCTTTAATATTATATTTGTGTGTTTATGAATTTTAGCATGAGATTAGTTATTTCTATGTATATATGCCACATCATTGCCAATCAATTTAAGGCAATGATGGGCTTGTCAATAATAAGACCAGTAATTATCACCATTATATTGAATTAATCAATGAGAATGTGCCATGGTCTTGTTATGTCCTGTGCACTTAGATGAATTTTTTTAATGATATAACTTGACATTAATTTAGCACTTCACGATTTACAAAGTGCTTTAGGTTTAGATTTTGGTCTCAAAGCAATAAATTAAGGCAGATGTTAATTATGTTCTACAGGTGAGAAAACTGGTGGAGGGAGGTTCAGAAACCTATCTTGGATCTACAGCTGATTACTAGTCAGGATGCTTTCACAGAACCAGTTATATAGTAGTATTCTCTTTCAGTACACGATGTGGTTCCAGAATTGTACTTGAAGTCTGATAGCTCAAAGTAAAGCTCTATGTTTATGCTGTATAGTTGGAGCCTGGGCAAGCTGATGGGAGGAGCTGGAGAACCCTCAAGGATGTCCCTCCCAGGAAGGAGCAGCAGTCACCAGCAAAGGTGCTGGGCATATAGGCCTAGACACCCCATCTTGCCCGAGTCTTTCTTTTAGCTTGCAGGAACCTGCAAGATGATCAGGTTTGACCAAATCTCTATTCAATGGTTAAGGAACTGGCTAGGTACCTAAAGCAGAGATGCAAAAAAGGTATCTGTGGTCCTTGCCAGTGGGGTGAGTCAAAGGTTGAATGGCTGCCTGCTTCCCTGCCCCATATACCTGTGTTGTTTGGTTACTTCCTGCCCTCCTGGCAATTTTGGTACATATGGGAATGGGGTGGGGAAGTGGGACTTTGCAGATATGGAGAAAAGAGTTTGCTTACTCAGCCTTAGGCTGAGAGGTGAAACTTAGGACACTCACTTTCGCTAAAACTGATCATAGTCTACACTAGTTTAGCAGGGGGAACACCATAGGCTCTTTGACTGGAGTTTATGCCTAAGAGAATCTACAGTATAAGAGAATCTACAATGTAACTGAACTGCATTTTCAATTCATTAGTACTAAGCAGGCTTGTAGGGTGCACTAATGATAAAATTTTAATGTAATTTAACCAAGTTATAAAGAGTCTTCATATTACTATTTACATTTATGGTCTGTAATCATGTGTGTGCCGTGTGCTTTTCAGAACATAAACCTGATCTGAAAATTTGAAATTTTAAATCTAACATGGCATATGAAGACAGTAAACTAAATCCTTTGTTAACTTGAACTAGCTTATTTTTTCTATCGTTTATTATTCATGGGAAGTAGAAAAGTTCAATATATAAATAAACCAAACAAAACTAAAACACATCTATAAAATGAAAATAATATATAAATAAACCCAACTAAAATAAAACAAAATTCATAAATAATATATATAAATAACCAAACAAAATTAAAAATTGATCCTGTGAGGATAGGTATTTTAATTTTGAAACAAATAAATAAATAAGTAAACATGCACACATATGTTCACTTCAGCACTGTTCACAATAGCAAAAACCTGAAACCAACCCAAATGCCCATCAATGACAGACTGGACAAGGAAAATGTGGCACATATACACCACGGAATACTATGCAGCCATAAAAAACGATGAGTTCGTGTCCTTTGTAGGGACATGGATGAATCTGGAAACCATCATTCTCAGCAAACTGACACAAGAACAGAAAATCAAACACCGCATGTTCTCACTCAAAGGCAGGTGTTGAGCAATGAGAACACATGGACACAGGGAGGGAAGCATCACATACTGGGGTCTGTTGGGGGATTAGGGAAGGACAGTGGGAGGGGTGGGGAGGTCAGGGAGCGATAACATAGGGAGAAATGCCAGATGAAGGTGATGGCGGGATGGAGGCAGCAAGCCACGTTGCCGTGTGTACCTATGCAACAATCCTGCATGTTCTGCACATGTACCCCAGAACCTAAAGTACAACAACAAAAAAAAAAGAGAGAAAAAAGGGGAAAATGCCTACCTCTTTGATTACAAATTTTCATATCTGAGGGGGTATGAAAATTAAAAAGTCATTAATGAATCTTGATTGCAACTGACAGAAACCTAAACTCAAACTACCTTAAGCAAAAATTGGAATTTATCAGAAGGGTCACATAACTACAGGAAGTAGAGCAGTTCATCGGGCCACAGACTCTCAGATGCCACCAAGCCCATCTCTCCTTCATCGCTTGCTTCAGCCTCTCACTCTGTGGCCTCATGTTCTCTAACCAGCTTTCTCCCGATAGCAGGGAACAAAAGAAGATGAAGCCACCTGTTTCCTGTTTCCCAGCTTCATAATAAAGGAGGAAATGTCATTTCTTTCCGTTTCTCCAGGTTTAAACAATGATAGGAAAAATTTTGATGGCCCCCGGCTTGGTGCTATGCCTGACTCTGGAAGGAATCATATATAATCAGAAGAAAAGTCTCCTAGGGGTCAATCAGCTTAATGTCATACTCATGATGAAAGGGGAGATGAATTATTTAAGAACATGGAAGAACTGGGAGAATTACATAGCTGGGAAGCCAGGAGGAGCATTTCCCAAAAACGGGGATTGCATATCCTAGTAAAGCTGAAGGAATACCAGACAAAGAAAACACTGACTCCATTTCAGAGAATACAACAGATTTGCTTTCTACAAGAAATAGGAGAAGTCACATGCACAAGTCTGCAAAGTGTATTACATAATGCACACAAAAAAAGAAAGGCATAAATTTTCAATCTCATCCTTTTTTGTAAAAATACAAAAACAAAACAAAACAGATTATAGCATGTAAGTACCTAAAAGGACACTACAAATGCCCACGTTCAATCTTACTACTTTTTAGATGAGGCAGCTAATGTCTACAGAAATGCAACTCATTTAAAGCCACTATTTTGTGGCAGGTACCATGAGCCCAGGTTCAGTGCTCTTCCTATTTTGCCTAATATAAAAGCCTGATCCAACCTTGGTTAGTAAAATACCTCCAGCATTCTGGACAATTAATGACCATATTCTCTGATGTTCAGGGCTATTGCAGTTTTGAATCATTTTCTCTGTGCACACAAGTTTTTCAATGGGAAGTGAATAAATAAAGGTTAAAATACCATTGGAGAACAGGGGCCAAAGTAAGTTTTTTAAGTTTATACACAGGAGTCTAGGTTTTAATCCTAATCTACTATACTCTGCCTTAATTGTTTAAGTGATAATTTAATTATTTAAATTGTAATGCGTCTCAAAACTACCGACTCTTGTATCTTACACTCTGTATTTCCGCAGAGCGGTGGAAAAGCCTGGCAAAAAGGGAAAGAAGAGGGTGGACGATGTCTATGTTCAGACAGAAAAGTGAAAAGATATGTGTTAGTCAGTTTTCACACTGTTATAAGGAAACACTCAAGACGGGGTAATTTATGAAGAAAAGAGGTTTAATTGACTCCATTCCACATAGCTGGGAAGGACTCAGGAAAGTTACAATCATGGTAGAAGGGGAAGCAAATACGTCCTTCTTCACAAGGTGACCGGAGAGAGAAGTACAGAGCACAAGGAGAGGAGCCCCTTATTAAACCATCAGATCTCATGAAAACTTACTCACTACCATGAGAACAGCATGGGGGAACTGTCCCCATGATCCAATCACCTCCCACGAGGTCCCTCCCCCAACACGTGGGGATTACAGTTTGGATTATAATTCAAGGTGAGATTTGGTGGGAGACACAGAGCCAGACCATATCAAGACATTTAGCATAGAAAACAACACCAGAAAAAGTTGACTTGATGCTGATTAGGCTCTGAAGGAAAAAGTAAAACAAACTCAACTAAGTTCAGTCTTAATGCTTTTAGAATTATTAATTATGAGTATAATTGAGCTCTTCTCATCTCTCAGATTATTCAAATACCTTTAAAACTCAAATAGAATTGCTAAAACATTGTAAGGATGCACTTTACAGTTTGTATGGCGAAAGTTGTCTTCTTGCAATGTCAGTTTACAGAATGAAAAGGAGAAACAAACAAACAAAATGTCCAGAAGTACTTTGTGCTGTTTACAACTGAGTTTACTCTAGAGTTTGAATATCAAGTCTCGGGTGGCAGCATATTTGGAAGTAGTCAGCACATAGATATTTAAAGCCAGTGAATCAAAAGAGAGAGGCCAGGGAATCAGGGCAGATAAAAGTCATGAAAATCCAGGCCTGTGTCATGCCAGCATGATAAGAAGTCTAAGAGATGAGAAGCATAAGAAACTGAGAAGGAAATGACAGGGAGATAGAAGGAACCAAGCGAGAGGAATAGCTTAAAATCCAAGACAAGAAAGCATTTCGATTTGTCTGAAGAGGTCAACTACGTCAAAAGATGGAGTAAGATGAAAAGAGAGAATTGATTTTTGGATTTGGCTATGTGGGAGCTGGAGATCTTGACAGGCACTAATTCATAAGAGTGATATGAATACAACTTTAATTGGAGGGGTTCAAGAGAAGATGGGAAGAGAGGACACTCAGGCTGCCAATTACATGAGTTTAACTATAAAGGGGAGCAGAGAAATGGGGAGGTAGCTATAAGGAGATGTATGGTATATGAAGTTTTTCTCTCTTTCCAAGACAGGAGATATAAGAGCATGTTTTGATGCTAATAAGATAATCCCGTAAAGAAGGGGAAATTTATAATGCAAAGGAAAGAGGGGCCAATTGCAGGATGAACAACTTTGAGTAGGCATAGAGAACAAGATCCAGTGCACACGTGACAGAATAGTCCTTAGGAGCAAGGACAGTTCATCTGAAGTAGCAGGCAGGACAGTAGAATAGAGGGGCCAAGATGCCGGTAGGTTAGTAGATTTGGTAGGCAAAGTGTGTGGGAGTACTGTTCAGATGGCTGACATTTTCTCAATATAATAAAAAGTTGTCAGCTGAGAATGCAGTGGAGGAGAAAGTGATGGGAAATTGAGAGGAGAAAAGATATGAAATACTCATCCAAGACGGTGAAAGAGTGAAAGGCTTGGGAGGGATATCATGGGAATAACTAGATAAATAGGATCCAGTCAGGGGATTTTTTGTTTTTCTCCAGCAAGATCCACTTGCCTGCTCACAAACGTGAGTGTGTTTCAAGAACACACATAGGTTAGAACTCTGCCAAGAAGAGAGAGAAGGCAAAGTAATTGAGGTTGTGTGCACAAGAGTGCTTAGAGTGTTAAACTATGGAATCTAAGCTGTGTACAGAGAGAAATAAGGATGTGTGTTTTGAAGCAGAGCAAAAAGTAGGGTTTGCAGAATTGTTGGGGCTGAAATACCAGCAGAAATTAATTGAAAATATAGGGGATGGTATTTGAAAAGAGGGGAACTCAAGATTTAGTTTACACAAGGGGTCCAGTTATCAGCATCAACCAATATACAACCAAGAGAATGGATGGATAAGGCAAACAAAGACAAAAATCACTGAAGGAGGAGTCAAGGAACTAACAGTCCACGGTATTAAAAGGATCAACTACACGTATGTGCTCATTAAGAGAGGTAACGCTATACTGCAGTAACACCCTCAATGCTTCAGTGGTAACAAACCCCCACATTTCCAATGCATGCAAAGTGGAAGCTCAGCAACTCTTCAAGGCTGGTCTCCCCATTGAGTGACTTAGGGCGTCAGTTTTGGGCTCTGCATCTCAACATGTGGCATCTATAGTCACAGTTGAAAGGGAATCAAGAGAGTGGAGATGGCTCATGGACTTTTAAATACTTTGCCTCAAAAATGATACTTGTTATTTCTGCTCACCATATCATTGTCTGGAACGAGTCATACAGCAGTATGTCTGGCTGCCACAGCGTCTACAGTTTCTCCTTAAAAATTATCAAGGAGTAACATGTGAGGGAAAGATGGTGAACCAGGTGCTAAATTCTTCAGAGAATGAAGGGAATTCCCCCAGAAGGTCAGATGTGACTACAACGAAAGAATTAGCAGGTCGTAGAGACTGTTGGCATGAGAAGCCAGGGAACTGTGGGCTCATCTGCTAGAAATTACCTTCTCTTTATACCAAACTGTCTGAAATCTGTGTACGTGACATCAAATATCTGGATATGAATGAAATATTCAATCATCTAGATCTTTCCTAAGGCATTAAATCTTAAGCTACTCAGAACTGGGCTGTTGATGAATCTGATTAATACAGAGTTAGCCGTATTTCCTTAGCGGATTACCAGGTTTTAAAGAATGAAAATATGGGAATAATAAAACCTTACTGAACATAATTTATTCTTTCCTTGATGATTTAGAAGGCACCTTTAGCTCCAATGGTAACTTAGGGACATGCCTATGAATATCAATTACACTTGAACTGCGGATATGCAAGGCAATAACTCATGTGGGCTCTCTGCAGACTTGGAGCCCAAGCAGGGCCTTAGGAAGAGTCATGACAGTGGGGAATGGAAGGGTCAAGAGCTGGGGAAACTAAACAGGTGGCAGGACTTACTCCCAAGGGTAAAACCAGCAGTTGAAATAATAAAATTCAGGGAGATGAGGGACTGGGTTTCAATCAGGGCTGATACATACATCCAGGAGGTACCCTCCGGATGCTGGGAACACAAGACCAGACATTTCCATTTACCATGCAGGCAGATCGTATGTCTCCAATCTAATAGGCTAATTGGTTGGAAGCAGATATGGAGTATCCAACGATTGGGATTTCTTTCTAAGTTGTGGTTTATTAACCTGGGGCTGGGCCTTTCAAAGGACCAAGCAAGCTACTAATCATTGTGAAGTCCAGGACAGGGGTCTGATTTTATCAGGAAATTGAAAGGCAAACTAGGAAACCAGGGAGTGAAGCGCAGGAGGAGAGGCGGGAAGAAGGGCCTCCGCTTAATGAGCATCCCAGATCTCCGGCTCCAGCAAGCACGTTGATTCCAGAGTACAGTCACCTGGAGATGAGACGGGGCCTCTACTATGGTTGCAAGGAGGAGGAGACGGAAAAGTTAAGGAGAAAATGTCTTGGTTGGCTTTGTGTAGGGCTTAGCATAGGGCTCATTTTCTTGGGAGGCAGTGAGGGACAGGTTGGAGAATGAAGGAACTGACATGCAGAAATATAAGGCAAGGAAAATTCTGATTTACTCTGTTGGAATGTCAGAGGTGTTCTCTGCAAAGGCTGCAGGATTGCATACCCCACCCCAACTGTTTCCCAACGACTGTAGTTCTGCCCCTCTATTTGGAGGCTAGGCCAATATTCAAGTTACAATAACGAAAAAAGATTGTTTTTGTAATGCAACTTAATTCACAAAAAAGAGTCAAAGAATGTTTTTAGTTTAACAAGGGATTTACTTAAATTCTTATTTGTCTTATAGATGTTTTGCCTATCTTAATCCCATTCTTAAAACCTCATGAATTTAAATCTCCTGCTGTCTCCACCATGGAAAACCAGATGGAACTGAACCTGGACCAAAGAACTGAGGACAGAAGGAAGTAGGTGCCTGCATGGGGCATGGTGGGAGGCAGGAGAAAGGTATAAGAGATTTAAAAGACTGAGGAGTTAGCGGGGGAAATGTGAGGACAGGGGAATGGGGGTGGGGTAAGGAGGAGACGAGAAAGGAAGAGGAGGAGCAAGACGCTAGCTGGGGGAGGATTTCACATCTACCAGTAGAAAGAGTCTGTGCGGAAGCGCCAGGAAGCTGTGAGGAAGCCCACCTACTGAGGAGTGAGCTAGATGCCCTGAAGGAGTAGAAAAGTATTCCCAGATGTCCCCCCATGGCTGAACAATCCAGAGAGGAGGCCAGGCAACGCAGACGAAATCAGACATTTTCAAAGACCCGCGTCAGAGTTGTGGAATTGCTAGTGTGGTCAAGGTAAATACTATTCAGACTTCTTTTTACATAAAAAGGGCCATTTAGAGTTTTTGTGTTTCAAATTTATTTTTCTTTATTAAGGTATAAAAAGATACATAATTTGCCTTAAGTCTTTACGTTCAATTTGCAAACCTTCTCATCTTATTTCTAAAACTAGTAAATATTATGTAAAACAGGACAGGTTTTTGCCGGGAACCTGGATTAGTGTTTCATCTACTCAAGTTACACAAAGTAAATTCCCCTTAAAACAACCAATCTCATTTTAAAACTTAGTTAATTAAATTCCCTTAATTTTAAACTTCATTTATAAATCAAAGTACCCTGTCTCATACGCCTGAGTGGGTAAATGTATGAGCTTAAGCAAAATCTTTCCAAGTTCTGATCAAATCTTTAAAGTTAAATAAATTAAAATGACACATATAACAAGTTTTAAATTCTTTTAAGCATGCCAATACTGATTACAAACTTACTGGTATGCGTTTCGACAAGAATGAAAAATTACAAGAATCAATTGCATGTTTAAAATTGGAATCAAGAGGCTGATTTCTCAGGTTTCATTTGGAGCCTTCTCATTTGGTGCGGTGGTGCGGGGGCGGGCAGCAGCACAGGAACACCTGCAGCTCTTTAGGAACGTGGCCTCTCAGGTCCCACGCGGAACTACTAACTCAGAATCTATAGCACTACTCAAAGAGAGGGCAGGAAGGGGTATTTCCTTCAGTTTTTGAGCTGATATAGGTGCCAGGGTCATATGGTTTCTTGATTCATCCATTTTTCTTTCTCTTCCGTTCTGGTAGCATACAACAATCCAGAAAGCAAATCATATCGATCTTGTATTACAGTTTTCTAACTAGAAGCAGCAGAAATACTGTGATTTAAAAGGACCAAGTGGTGCTGGTGAAAGATAGGTCTGATCGATTTTAAGAACCATACTGGGCATAAAAGGAAGAGAAGTAACTTTTTAGAAATGGACCCCCTGACTGAGTGGAAGTTATTGCCTGAATCACCTGCACACATTATAAATGCCTGGCAGGAGTTTCTCTCTGAGTCCGATATCAAAGTCTTCTAGAAAGTGGGATGGGTACTGTGGCAAGTTGGTATAGGCACGTTTCTTGAACTGAAAAGGATAAAAAGAGAATGTCACATAATAAATACCTGGCCAAAATGAGCAAGAGCTAGCTTACCCTGAGCCTAGATGGGTCAGTGTGTGGTGCTCATCTGGAAAGAGGAACAAGATCAAGTAGGTGTAAAACTCTCGCATAAGGGGTCTTATATGGGGTTCAGGGCTAGCCTGCTGGCATAGTAGTGACATTGGAAAGCAAAGCCCTGCCATGGTCCCTCCCTCAGTAATAGAAATGTGAAGACAAGGTCCTCCAAAAGCAGGGTATGCTAGGGAGGCAAGGCCCCTACTGGGGCTTGCAAAGGACGAGAAAGGTGACAGAATCAGAACAGACCATGTCGGAGACTTCCCAATACCTGGGAGAAGCACAGAATTTGGGCCTAGGCATAGTTTCTTATTCCTGTTATCCTGGCACTCTGGCGCCAAGGTGGGAGAATCACTTGAGCCCAGGAGTTTGAGATCAGCCTAGGCAACACAGAAAAACCCCATCTCTACCAAAAAAAACAAAAAAAAATTAGCCAGTGTGATGGTGCACACCTGTAGTTCCAGCTACTTGGGCAAGTGAGGTGGGAGGATCACTTGAGCCCAGGAGTTTGAGATGAGCCTAAGCAACACAGAAAGACCCCATTGCTACCAAAAAAAAAAAGGAAAAAAATTAGCTGGGTGGTGCACACCTGTAGTTCCAGCTACTTGGGTGATTGAGGTGGGAGGATTGCTTCAGCCCGGGAGGTCGAGACTGCAGCACGCCTTGATTGTGACCCAGCACTCCAGCCTCATCAAAGAAAATAAGACCCTGTCTCAAAAAAAAAAAAAAAAAATTTAGAAGATGGAGTCTGAATAAACAGAGCAACATTCCCGGGTGCCACGCAAGGCTGCCTCCGCAGAGGCATTCCTGTGCTTAGCTTGGTTCCAAGGCAGCTACGCAGTGAAGGAAGCTGCTGCTAGGAAGCAGGGATGCTCCATCTGGGCACTGGGAAGCCTGAAGTTTCCTAGGCCCTCTAGGTTAGTGTAAGATGAATCTGGTGGTCAGAGGGACTGCTTTCTTGTAGAAAGGTGTCCAAGAACTTTGGGAAGTCAAATGTAGCTGCCAGTCCACTTTTTGCAACAGCTGTTGCAGTTTAGGACAAGAGTTACAAATGCGGGACAAAAAAAATCATTGAGTTGTATTGGACAGAGTCCAAAAAACTAAATACTGCCACCAAAGCAAACCAAAATTCTGTTCATCTTCTGTTCATATTGTGCTGCTAAAATACATGCCACACCCAAAGCTGTTTTAAGTTTGGACCCAAAGAGAATACCTTATAAATAAAAGCCATATTTCCCTGGCACCCTGTAAATCCTGGAGGCAGAACTTCACGTTCACCCCAGTATCATTTAAACTTCCCTGTTTTGTAACTGACTATAACTCCCAGAAGTCTAGTGGCTCAAATTTCCCTTGGAGGTTTTTGTTACGTAATTACTAAATTAAAATAATTTTGTATACGAATAAATTTAAATGAAACATGTTTTCATTCAAAGTCCAGAGTGAAATTATAGATTTGGTGTCCCTACAGTGTCCAGTAGCTAAGCCATATTCTTTCCCATGTCGTCTTTTTCCATTTCTGCTGGACTGGCCAGATTTATCAGAACCTGTTTGAAACCAAGGTCATGTCTGTAATGGACAAATTAGTTTTAATTTCAACAATCAATATGCTTTTGAAAATCACTGCAAGGACAAACTGGTACATTTGAGAATACAGAAGTGACTTACTTTTAATTTGATAAGATACCTGGAATAACGATGAAGATTTTAGCCATTTAGTCAATTTTCTACACAATGCTAAATATATAAATAGCTTAAAGCAGACGTATCAGTTGACTTAAATATTATTGTTCCTGAATGCAAAATAGTTTTCAGGTACCAAAAAAAACAAACAAACAAAAAAAACAAAAAGAAAAGTACTGGCTAAAAAAGGGTCATCCCTATTGTTTCTCAATTAATTGGAATATCAATATAGTCTGTTGGCAATAAACAGTGTCATAAGGTTTTTCTCATGAGGGTTAATTAATGGTAACAACCAGTGGTGATTGAGATTAGAAAGGCAAGAACAAACTTCTTTCTTGAGCTGGAAGATGTTTCCTCTATATATTTGCAGGCTACAAAATTGAAAAATAATTTACCATTAGAATTACACTACAGTGGGCTATGACATATAACGTATTTTTCTTTGACTTAAAAATTTTCTACCACCAAAGATGGATTTATCCTCAGGCCACTTGTGTGCTATACCAGTGGACCTGTCACCGAAGCAGTTGCTCTGCTCAGGGGAGAATTATTGCTACCTATTAATTTATGGTTTAGAGAATGTTTTGGCGATAAAGCTGAAAATTAATTTCAGATTGGTCCCAAAGGGGTTGCTTTCAATAGTTCTGTTAATTCACTTTGGGGGATCCCTATTAAAGTTTATGGAAATAGCAAAGACTCACTAGCCCATCTGTAATCTAGATTTTATTTGAAAGGGACCTCATCCTTCTAGTGTTGTTAGAACCCACTTTAATTTTACCAGTAATAATTAACATTTCTACAGTACTTCAGTTTACAAAGCGCTTTTTCATTATCTATTAAATTTTGAAATCATCACAAGAATCTAATGAAGTAGCGCATTTGTTTCTTACTACTGCAGCGACAAATTACAACTAACCCAGTGGCTTCAAACAACACAAATTGATTTCATTACTTTGTCAGAAGTCCAAAATAGATTTCATGGGCTCAAATCAAGGTGTTGGCAGGTGTGCTGTCCTTCTGGAGGCCCTAGGGGACAATCTGTGTCCTTGCCTCTTCCAGCTTCTAGAGGCCACCTGCATTCCTTAGCTCATGATCCTTCCACCTTCAAAGCCAGGCAGCAATCGAGTCAGGTGTTTCTTAGGCTGCATCACTCTGTTTAGATTCTTGTATCCCCTCCCTCCCTCTTTTATTTATAAGAACCCAAATAATTACAATGCCCATTCTCTCAGGCAATCTGGGATAATCTCCCCATATGAAGATTTCTAGTTTAATTACATTTGAAAAGTCCCTTTTACCATGTGAGCTAACATAGCTACAGGTTCCAGATCCTAAGTCATAGACATCTCTGAGGCCATGGCGGTGCCTAGCCCAAGTAGCAATATTTTCATTGTTTTTATCATTAGTGATGGGAATAGTAAGAGTAGATTATTTTACAGATGAGACAAACAAGATCAAAAGAGGCCTAGTTAATCAATTACAATCACTATTAATATCACACAATACTGTAATTTAAAATCGGTGTTCAGATGTTCATCTGCTCGTTCAACTGCATCATGTTAGTCCAAAAGAAAAGTTCCTGTAAGGAATTTATATTGAACTTTGAATGACATGTCCAATAATTATCTTAGGTCATTTCCAAAAATGTTGCTTCAGGGCTTATTGTCAATAACGTCTACCATATTTTTGATTAATTAACATTAGTGGTAATTCTAGTTATGGCAGCTCTGGTAATGTACATATTTACAGATTCCCCTAAAAAAGTAAGGTTTTATGTTCCCATAGCATAATGTATACTGCTTAAATTTTGTATTTTCACACATTATAACAACTATGTAAATATCAAGAAAGTCAAATGAAATAATCCATAGCCCACACCTAAAACAGGAAAAGACCTATTAAGTGGTAAAAAGAGGAATTTGGCATTCATTCCCAAGTTTAGGGTTTTTAAATAAGATCTTTTATTAGCACCATGAGTAAAGAAAAAGCGCAGTTGACATTTTAAAGTACAACTGAAGTCCATATATTTGCTATGTGTGTTATTTGGAAGGGATGCCAAGAAGATGGTTTCGTTAGGGTTCAGATCAGCTTTGGGATTTGACAAGTACTAGCCTTAAATGTAAACGTGCAGGTATTTGTCTTACATCTAAACAATTAATGAGTTACGTGAGCACACAAATTTACCAAAGCAGGCCAGAGAAACCCATGCCTCACCTTTAATCTTTTTTAATCTTTGGTATGATGGAGGAGACTTCAGGACAGGATTTCACAAAAAGAAGTGTTAGAGACAAACGCTGATTCCTCAGCAAAGATCCCAGCATTGGTTCTTCAGCAGAATATGGTAAATTTATCAATATAACAATTCAGACCAGAAGAGACAGGAACCAGATTTCCCGAAATACCAAGTACTCTTTTGTGTTCTGAGATATATCAGTTGAATAGAAGCTGTCGATGCTTAAAATTTTAGCATAAATATTTATATATATTTTTTGTAGACAATTCTTGTTCCATACTTAAATGTTTGGCAGTCCAAGAGAAAACCACGATGATAAAAATCCACAATCCATGTTATTCATGGAATTGTTGAAGCAAAAATGTATTTTTGGATTGGGAAAGATAAAATTTAAAAGATGGTTTCTACTACTAGAAGGAAGATTCTTTGGATTATTTTCCATACATTTAGCTCCATAAGATAAAACTAGAACCAAATGGAAAAAATTTTAGGGGTAGCTTATTAAAGACCCATTAAATATTTGCTGTAGTAATTTGAGCTACCCTGAATTAGAAGAAACTACTTCATAAGGTAGTAAGTTGCCATTCCTGCGAAATCCACACAGAGGATGGATGATGATCCTGGACTTTCTGTATTACATGAAAGAGAAAAATGGAGAAAGGAAATAAGATAAGAGCAGGGACCTGTGACTTTGAGCAAGTTGCTTCATTATTCTGTCCTCATCTGTAAATAGAAGGAAAAGTAGTTCTGCCTTGAGACTGTTGTTAGGTTTAAGTAAATTCAGAAAAAGGTTTACTACTATGTTTGGCATATAATAAGTGCTTAAGAAATAGAAGGCATACATAAAACTAACACCATGCTAATAAAAAAATCTAGTAATGAACAGCACGACTCAACTGCTCTACAGTAAAGGAAGCTTTGTGACATACCTTTTCTCATTTTAATTAGGATTTCATTTTTTCTATTATACTTTAAGTTCTGGGGTACATGTGCAGAATGTGCAGGTTTGTTACACGAGTATGCATGTGCCATGGTGGTTTGCTGCACCCATCAACACGTCATCCACATTAGGTATTTCTTCCCCTAGAGCCCCATCCCTCAACAGGCCCCGGTGTGTGATGTTCCCCTCCCTGTGTCCATGTGTTCTCATTGTTCAACTCCCACTTATGACTGAGAACAAGCAGTGTTTGATTTTCTGTTCTTGTGTCAGTTTGCTGAGAACGATGGTTTCCAGCTTCATCTATGTCCCTGCAAAGGACATGAACTCATCCTTTTTTTTGTGGCTGCATAGTATTCCATGGTGTATATGTGCCACATTTTCTTTATCCATTGTATCATTGATGGGTATTTGGGTTGGTTCCAAGTCTTGCTACTGAGAACAGTGCTGCAGTAAACATATGTGTGAGGGTGTCTTTATAGTAGAATGATTTATAATCCTTTGGGAATATATCCTGTAATGGGATTGCTGGGTCAAATGATATTTCTAGTTCTAGATCCTTGAGGAATTGCCACACTGTATTCCACAGTGGTTGAACTAATTTACACTCCCACCGACAGTGTAAAAGCCTTCCTATTTCTCCACGTTCTCATCAGCGTCTGTTGTTGCCTTTTTATTTTTATTATACTTTAGGTTCTGGGGTACACGTGCAGAACATGCAGGTTTGCTACATAGGTATATATGTGCCATGGTGGTTTGCTACATCCATCACCCTGTCATTTACGTTAGGTATTACTCCTAATGCTATCGTTCCCCTAGGCTCCCACCCCGCTGCTATCCCTCCCCTATCCCCCCAACCCCTAACAGGCTCCACTGTGTGATGTTCCCTTCCCTGTGTCCATGTGTTCTCATTTTTCACCACCCACTTATGAGTGAGAACATGTGGTGTTTGGTTTTCTGTTCTTGTGTCAGTTTGCTGAGAATGATGGTTTCCAGCTTCATCCATGTCCCTGCAAAGGACATGAACTCATCTTTTTATGGCTGCATAATATTTTTACGGTGTATATGTGCCACATTTTCTTTATCCAGTCTATCTTTGATGGGTATTTGGGTTGGTTCCATGTCTTTGCTATTGTGAACAGTGCCACAATAAACATATGTGTGCATGTGTCTTTATAACAGAATGATTTATAATCCTTTGGGTATATATCCAGTAATGGGATTGCTGGGTCAAACGGCATTTCTAGTTCTAGATCCTTGAGGAATCGCCACACTGTCTTCCACAATGGTTGAACTAATTTACACTCCCACCAACAGTGTAAAAATGTTCCTATTTCTCCACATCCTCTCCAGGATCTGTTATCCCTTGATTTTTTAATGATCACCGTTCTAACTGGCATGAGATGGTATCTCAATGTGGGTTTGGTTTGCATTTTTCTAATGACCAGTGATGATGAGCTTTTTTTCGTGTTTGTTGGCTTCAAATATGTCTTCTTTTGAAAAGTATCTGTTCATATCTTTTGCCCACTTTTTGATGGGGTTGTTTTTTTCTTGTAACTTTAAGTTTGTTGTAGATTCTGGATATTAGCCCTTTCTCAAATGGGTAGATTGCAGAGATTTTTTTTCCCATTCTGATGGTTGCCATTTCACTTAAATGATAGTTCCTTTTGCTGTGCAGAAGCTCTTTAGTTTAATTAGATCCCAATTGTCTATTTTGGCTTTTGTTGCCAATGCTTTTGGTGTTTGTCATGAAGTCCTTGCCCATGGCTATGTCCTGAATGGTAATGCCTAGGTTTTCTTCTAGGGTTTTTATGGTGTTAGGTCTTATGTTTAAATCTTTAATCCATTTGGAGTTCGTTTTTGTATAAGGTGTAAGGAAGGGATCCAATATCAGCTTTCTGCATATGTCTAGCCAGTTTTCCAAACACCATTTATTAAATATGAAATCCTTTCCCCATTGCTTGTTTTTGTCAGGTTTGTCAAAGATCAGATGGTTGTAGATGTGTGGCATTACTTCTGAGGCCTCTGTTCTGGTCTATCAGGCTATATTTCTCTTTTTGTACCAGTACCATACTGTTTTGATTACTGTAGCCTTGTAGTATAGTTTGAAGTCAGGTAGTGTGATGTCTCCAACTTTGTTCTTTTTGCTTAGGATTGTCTTGGCTATGCAGGCTCTTATTTTTCCATATGAAATTTAAGGTGTTTTTATCCAATTCTGTGAAGAAAGTCAATGGTAACTTGATGGGGATAGCATAGAATCTATAAATTACTTTGTGCAGTATGACCATTAAATATCATAATGTTATTTATTCTTTCTAACCGTGAGCATGGAATATTTTTCATTCTGTTTGTGTCCTCTTATTTCCTTGAACAGTGGATTGTAGTTTTTTTTGAAGAGGTCCTTCACATCCCTTGTAAGTTGTATTCCTAGGTATTTTATTCTCTTTATAGCAGTTGTAAATGGGAGTTCACTTGTGATTTGGCTCTCCATTGGTCTGTTATTGGTGTATAAGAATGCTTGTGATTTTTACACATTGATTTTATATCCTGAGACACTGCTGAAGTTGCTTATCTGCTTAAGGATAGGGTCTTCAAAATGTACAATCATGTCCTCTGCAAATAGAGGCAATTTGACTTCCTTTTTTTCTAACTGGATACCTTTATTTCTTTTTCTTGCCTCATTGCCCTGGCCAGAACATCCAATACTGTGTTTAATAAGAGTGGTGAGAGAGAACCTCCTTGTCTTGTGCCAGTTTTCAAAGGGAATGCTTCCAGTTTTTGCCCATTCAGTATAATATTGGCTGTGGGTTTGCCATAAATAGCTCTTATTATTTTGAGCTACATTTTATTAATACCTAGTTGATTGAGAGTTTTTAGCAGGAAGGGCTGCTGAATTTTGTTGAAGGCCTTCTCTGCATCTATAGAGATAATCATGTGGTTTTTGTCTTTGGTTCTGTTTATGTAATGGGTTATGTTTATTGATTTGCATTTGTTGAACCAGCCTTAAATCCCAGGGATGAAGCCAACTTGATTGTGATGGATAAGCTTTTTGATGTTCTCTTGGATTCGGTTTGCCAATATTTTATTGATGATTTTCACATTAATGTTTATCATGGCTATTGGCTTGAAATTTTCTTTTTTAGTTGTGTCTCTGCCAGGTTTTGGTATCAGGATAATGTTGGTCTCATAAAATAAGGTAGGGAGGATTCCCTCTTTTGTATTGTTTGGAATGGTTTCAGAAGGAATAGTGCCCGTGTACCAGCTCCTCTTTGTTCCTCTGGTAGAATTTTGCTGTGAACCTCTCTGGTCCTGGACTCTTTTTTGGTTGGTAGGCTATTAATTGCTGCCTCAATTTCAGACCTTGTTATTGGTCTATTCAGGGATTCGACTTCTTCCTCATTTAGTCTTGGGAGGGTGTAAGTGTCCAGGAATTTATCCATTTTTTCTAGATTTTCTGGTTTATTTGCATAGAGGTGTTTAGAGTATTCTCTGATGGTAATTTGTATATCTGTGGGATTGGTGGTATCCCCTTCATCATTTTATACTGCATCTATTTGATTCTTCTCTCTTTTCTTCATTATTAGTCTGGCTAGCAGTCGATCTATTTTGTTGATCTCTTAAAAAAGCAGCTCCTGGATTCATTTATTTTTTGAAGGATTTTGTGTGTGTGTGTGTCTCTATCTCTTTCAATTCTGCTGTGATCTTAGTTATTTCTTGTCTTCTGGTAGCTTTTGAATTTGTTTGATCTTGCGTGTCTTTTTAAAATTGTGACATTAGGGTGTCAATTTTAGTTCTTTCCTCATTTCTCTTGTGGGCATTTAGTGCTATAAATTTCCCGCTACACACTGCTTTAAATGTGTCCCAGAAATTCTGGTACATGGTGTCTTTGTTCTCATTGATTTCAAAGAACATTTTTATTTCTCCCTTCATTTCCTTATTTTTCCAGTGGTCATTCAGCAGTAGGTAGTTCAGTTTCCATGTAGTTCTGTGGTTTTGAGCGAGGTTCTTAATCCTGGATCTTGACTCTTTATCCAATTTGCCAGTCTGCGGCTTTTAGTTGGGGCATTTAGCTCATTTACATTTAAGGTTAATATTGTTATATGTTATATTCTGATGCTAACTGGTTGTTTTGCCAGTTACTTGATGCAGTTTCTTCATAGTGTTGAGAGTCTTTACAATGTGGTATGTTTTGCAATGGCTAGTACTGGTTGTTCCTTTCCATGTTTGGTGCTTCCTTCAGGAGCTCTTTTAAGGCAGGCCTGTTGGTGACAAAATCTCTCAGCAGTTGCTTATCTGTAAAGGATTTTATTTCTTCTTTGATTATGAAGTTTGGTTTGGCTGGATATGCAAATCTGAGTTGAAAATTCTTTTCTTTAAGGATGTTGAATATTGGCCCCCACTCTCTTGTGGCTTGTAAGGTTTCTGCCAAAAGATTTACCATGAGTCGGATTACCCTTTGTGGGTAACCCAACCTTTCTCTCTGGCTGCCCTTACCATTTTTTTCTTCATTTCAGCCTTGGTGAATCTGACCATTATGTATCTTGGGGTTGCTCTTCTCAAGGAGTATCTTTGTGGTTTTCTCTGTATTTCCTGAATTTGAATGTTGGCCTGCCTTGCTAGGTTGGGGAAGTTATCCTGGATAATATCCTGAAGAGTGTTTTTCAACTTGGTATCATTCTCCCCTTCCCTATCAGGTCGACCAACCAAACATAGATTTGGTCTTTTCACATAATCCCATATTTCTTGGAGGCTTTTTTCATTTCTTTGCACTCTTTTTTCTCTAATCTTGCCTTCTTAATTTATTTCACTGAGCTGATCTTCAGTCTCTTATAGGCTTTCTTCTGCTTGATCGATTCAGCTATTGAATCTTGTGTATGCTTCATGAAGTTCTTGTGCTGTGTTTTTCAGCTCCATCAGGTCATTTATGCTCTTCTCTACACTGGTTATTCTAGTTAGAATTTTATCTAAACTTTTTTCAAGGTTCTTAGTTTCCTTGCATTGGGTTAGAACATGCTCCTCCTCTAGCTTAAAGAAGTTTGTTACTACCCACCTTCTGATGCCCGTTTCTGTAAATTGATCCAATTTGTTCTCCATTCAGTTTTGTTCCTTTGCTGGTGAGGAGTTGTGATCCCTTGGAGGAGAAGAGGCTTTCTGGTTTTTGGGATTTTCAGCCTTTTTGTTCTGGTTACTTCCCATCTTCATGGATTTATCTACCTTTGGTCTTTGCAGTTGGTGACCTTTGGATGGGGTCTCTGAGTGAATGTCCTTTCTGTTGATGTTGAAATTATTTCTGTTTGTTATTTTCCCTTCTAACACGCAGGGCCCTCTGCTGCAGGTCTGCTGGAGTTTACTGGAGGTCCACTCCAGACCCTGCTTGCCTGGGAATCACCTACAGAACAGCAAAGATAAATGTCTGTTCCTTTCTCTGGTAGCTTCATCCCAGAAGGTCCCCGCCAGATGCCAGCCAGAGCTCTCCTGTATGAGGTGTCTGTCAGCCCCTGCTGGGAGGTATCTCCAGTGAGGATACATAGGGGTCAGCGAGCCAATTGAGGAGGTAGTCTGTCCCTTATCAGAGCTCAAATGCTGACCTGGGAGATCTGCTTCTCTCTTCAGAGCTGCCAGGCAGGGACATTTAACTCTGCTGAAGCTGTACCCACAGCCACCCCTTTTCCCAGGTGCTCTGTCCCAGGAAGGTGAGGCTTTATTTATAAGTCCCTGATGGGCTACTGCCTTTATTCAGAGATGCCCTACCCAGCAATGAGGGAGTCTGGTGACACTGTCTGCCTGCAGAGGCCTTGATGAGCTGCCGTGGGCTCTGCCTAGTTGCTGTGTAAACTTCCTGGCAACTTTGTTTACACAGGTGAGGTTAAAACTGCCTACTGGAGCCTCAGTAATGTCGAACACCCTTCCCTACCCCAAGCTCAAAAGTCCCAGGTCAAACTCAGACTGCTGTGCTGGCTGCAAGAATTTCAAGCCAGTGGATCTTAGCTTGTTGGTCTTCATGGGGCTGGGACCCACTGAGCCGGATCACTTAGCTACCTTGCTTCAGGCCCCTTTTTCAGAGAATTGACCAGTTCTGTCTCGCTGGGGTTCCAGGTGCCACTGGGATATTAAAAAAAACTGTTGCAGTTAGCTCAGTGTCTTCCCAAATGGCCACTCAGTTTTGTGATGGGAACCTGGGCTGCTGGTATTATAGACACCAGAGGGAATCTCCTGGTCTGTAGGTTGTGAAGACTGTGGGAAAAGTGCAGTATCTGGGCCAGAGTGCCGGGAAAAGTCCCTCATGGCTTCCCTTGGGTAGGAGAAGGAGTTCCTTGGCCCCTTATGCTTCCCAGGTAAGGTGACGCCCCACCCTGCTTTGGCGTGCCCTTCTTGGGGCACCCACTGTCTAACCAGTCCCAATGAGATGAACCATGTACCTCAGTTGGAAATGTGGAGATCACCCACCTTCTGTGTCACTCTTGCTGGGAGCTGCACACCGGAGCTGTTCCTATTTGACCATCTTAACATCAGTCCCTTGTTTTTTTAAAAAAATGATCACTGATCTAACTGGTGTGAGACGGTAGCTCATTGCGGTTTTGATTTGCATTTCTCTAATGACCAGTGGTGATGAGCTTTTTTTTCATAGGTTTGTTGGTGGCATAAATGTCTTCTTTTGAGAACTGTCTGTTCATATCCTTTGCCCACTTTTTGATGGGGTTGTGTGTTTTTTTTTTTTTCTTGGAAATTTAAGTTCTTTGTAGATACTAGCCCTTTGTCAGATGGATACATTGCAAAAAATTTCTCCCATTCTGTAGGTTTCCTTTTCTCTCTTGATAGTTTCTTTTGCTGTGCAGAAGCTCTTTAGCTTAATTAGATCCTATTTGTCAATTTTGGCATTTGTTGCCATTGCTTTCGGTGTTGAATTCATGAAGTCTTTGCCCACACCTAAGTCCTGAATGATATTGCCTAGGTTTTCTTGTAGAGTTTTTATGGTTTTAGGTCTTACATTTAAGTCCTTAATGCATCTTGAGTTAACTTTTGTGTAAGATGTAAGGAAAGAATCCAGTTTTAGTTTTCTGCATATGGCTAATCAGTCTTCCCAACACCATTTATTGAATACGCAATCCTTTCCCCATTGCTTGTTTTTGTCAGGTTTGTCAAAAAGCAGATGGTTGTAGATGTGTGGTGTTACTTCTGAGGACTCTGTTCTGTTCCATTGGTCTATGTATCTGTTCTGGTACCAGTACCATGCTATTTTGGTTACTGTAGCCTTGTAGCATAGTTTGAAGTCAGGTAACGTAATGCCTCCACCTTTGTTCTTTTTGCTTAGGATTGTCTTGGCTATGTAAGCTCTTATTGGGTTCCATATTAAATTTAAAGTATTTTTTTTCTAATTCTGTGAAGAAAGTCAATGGTAGCTTGATTGGGATAGCATTGACTCTATAGAATACTTTGGGCATTGTGTCCATTTTCTCTGATTCTGGTATCGATTTCCCTGATACTGATTCTTCCTAACCATGAGCATGGAATGCTTTTTCATTTGTTTGTGTCCTCTCTTATTTGCTTGAGCAGTAGTTCGTAGTTTTCCTTGAAGAGGTCCTTCACATCCCTTGTAAGTTGTATTCCTAGGTATTTTATTCTTTTTACAGCAAATGTGATTGGGAGTTCACTCATAATTTGGCTCTCTGTCTATTATTGGTGTACAGGAATGCTTGTGATTTTTGCACATTGACTTCGTATCCTGAGACATTGCTGAAGTTGCTTATCAGCTTAAGGAGATTTTGGGCTGACACAATGGGGTTTTAAAAATATACAATCACGTAATCTGCAAACAGAGATAATTTGGCTTCCTCTTTTCCTATTTGAATATCCTTTGTTTCTTTCTCTTGCCTGATTGCCCTGGCCAGAACTTCCAATACTATGTGGAATAGGAGTAGTGAGAAAGGGCATCCTTATCTAGTGGTGGTTTTCAAAGGGAATACTGCCAGTTTTGCCCATTCAGTATGATATTGGCAGTGGGTTTGTCATAAATGATTCTTACTATTTTGAGATATGTTTCATCAATACCTAGTTTATTGAGAGTTTTTAGCATGTGACATACCTTTTTTCATTTTAATTAGGATTCTAGTTTTCCATTTAGACTGTTTGGCAGGAAATATGGCCATATTGACATCTGAGTGCATTAGTAAGTTGTTCCACCAAACTGATATTGCTTTTTGGATATAATTGGCCTTAGCATCTTTGGAGAACTGTATTATTGTTCTCAATTATTTACTCCTCTCTTCACTATAAAAGGACAGTATAACCCCACCTGATGCATTGTGACTTACAGTGCCTTCAAGAAAATGAAGTATGCTTCCCCATCCCATTGGAAGCCTTGGCTTTGTGAGTACTTTGTCCAATAGCATACGCTCAGATAGAACATGAGCCGCATAAAGCAGAAGCTTGAAGACACATTAGTTTTTTCTGGAAGTCCTGTTGCTCTTTACCTCTACCATGAGAAATACAGAAAAAAAAATTATATATATATGTGTGTGTGTGTGTGTGTGTGTGTATAAAATGGAGGTGAAATGTAGAAAGAAAATACAGTCCTTTATCGCTTAACCACAGGGATATGTTCTGAGAAATGCTGCGTTACGTGATTCGGTTGTTGTGGTAACATCATAGCGTATACCTACTTAAACCTAGATGGTACAACCTACCAAACCTAGTCTGTATGGTATAGGCTGTCACTCCTAGACTGGAACCCGTGCAGCATGTTACTGTACTCAAAACCATAGACAACTGCAGCACAGTGGTAAATACCTGTGTGTCTAAACATCTAAATGTAGGTATGTTTACAGTAAAAATATGATATTAAAGGTTAAAATGGGCCCCCTGTATAGGGCACTTACCATGAATGGAGCTCGCAGGACAGGAAGTTGCTCTGGGTGAGTCAGTGAGTGAGTGGTGAGTGAATGCGAAGGCCTAGGACACCACTGTAGACTTAATATAACACTCCACACTTAGGCTACAGGAATTTTTAAAATGCTTTTCTTCAACCATACATTGACCTTACTGTACTGCAATCTTTGTACTTTATAAACTTGTTTCTTTTTAAAGTTTGACCTTTTTGTAAAAACACAGCTGAAAACACAAACACATGTACAGCTGTACAAAAGGAGTTTCTTTATATCTTTATTCCATAAGCTAGTTTGTATTTTTTTTTTTTTTTTTTACTTTTTTAACTGTTTGGTAAAAAGTAAGACACAAGCACACATATGCATTAGCCTGGGCTTACATGGCTCAGGATCGTCGGTAGCACTGTCTTCTACCTCCACATCTTGTCCCGGTAGAAGGTCCTCAGGGGTGATAACACACAAAGACCTGCCATCTGTGATTACAATGCCTTCCTCTGGAATACCTCCTGAAGGACCTGCCTCAGGTTGTTTTACAGTTAATACATATATGCAGAAGGAGTACACTCTAAAATAATGATTAAAAGTATATATAGTAAATACATAAACCAGTAATACACTTGTGTATTGTGATCAGGTACTGTGTATTATGTAATTGTTTGTGTTCCACTCATATAACTAGCAAGGTGGCAGCATTTTTACACTAGCATCACCACAGACATGTGAGTAATACTTCAGGCCTTGACATTACGGTGGCTACGATATCACTAGGTGGTAGGAATTTTTCAGCTTTATTATAATCTCATGGGACAGCCCATTGTCATATATGCAGTCCCATGTTGAGGAAACATAGGTAGTGCATGGCCATATATTATACCAGCTGTTCCTTGTAGCTGCATCTCAGAATGTGAAGCTTTGTGGCCCTCACTGGCTATGGTTTTGTGACGTGGTGGGTGTCAGACCGGGATTTTCACCAGGAACTGGAGGAACAGGAGCTGCAGGAGGTAGAGAGGTGCCAGACCCTCCCCAGGCCCCCAGCCTGAAGCCAGGCCTTGCACCCCCTTAACACGAGGCTCCTGGGGCTGCATCCATAGCAGTCTGTTTCCTATCTGTTGTCAGGGTGCAGGAACAGGTGTTCAGCTCTCTTGGTACACGTCCTTTGCTAATGACAGATTTTATCATGAGTTGAGAGAGTTTGACATGCCTAAGTGCATTTATTGTTCTAGGTGTTAGATTTTAAGGTTGTGGACAGAGCAGCTCTAAGCTGCCAGATATGACCTGGTTGCCCTTACAAAGAGAAAAGGGCTGAGTGCTCGTGAGGGAGCCCGAGGCTCTCCAGACTCCCATCTTGCTTGGACATGTGGCCTCTGCCATTGGTTCTCTTCATTGGTGCCCTGAAATGACAGAAAAAAGCAATCTGGTATCAAAAATATTGGAGGTCAATGGAGGTGCCCAGTGCCCCGTCCATAAAGCAGATCTTGTATTTACGTAACGAATTTGCAGAGTCCTGCTCAGTTCCCAGCTTGGCTGAAGGCTTTGTTGCAGCACTAATGTGGTCCAAAGGGTTTTAAAAGGCAGGTTTGTACCAACATTGGAGCAGAAACTGAAGCCAGATCAAAAAGTCCTTAAGAGGTTGAGCACAGTGGCTCATGCCTGTAATCCCAGCACTTTGTGAAGTGGGGAGGGAGGACTGCTTCAGACCAGGAGTTCCAGACCAGCAATATAGTGGAACCCTGAACTACAGCAGGACCACCTTGTCTCTACAGTTTTAAAAATTAGCTGGACTTGGTTGTACCCACCTGTAGGGCTAGCTACTCAGGAGGCTGAGGCAGGAGGATCACATCAGCCCAGGAGATTGAGGCTGCAGTGAGCTACAGTCATGCCCCTATACTCCCATCTGTGCCAGGTAGTAAGATCCCGATTTTTTTTTTTTAAGTCCTGAAGACAGCTGGGCTGCCTTCTCAAGCAGCTCCAGGGCTCTGGAGACATCTTGAAACTACTCTCTCTAGGACACTCTGTATCAGGCTTTTTGCTGAAGCCAGAGGATGATGCCTCATTGAAAGGCCAGAGTCACACACGGCTTTAAACTGAGAGTGTCGAAAACTCACAGTAAACATACAGCGAAGATACAGAAGGGAAGTAAAAAAGGAATCCAGGGCCTGGAGGAGAGCTTTATGCCTGTCTCTGCAGCCTTAGGCATAAAGGGCAAAAGTACTCCAGCAGTGATTGGAAAGCCCAGAACTGACAGTAATGGATTGCCGAGGGATGAGGACCTGGAGGAGTTGAAGGCAAGGGAACCAGGTGGCCAAACTTCAGGAACAAAGTAGAGCAGATCTGGCCTTCAGTTCTGGGACAGCATCAGGAGGTTCCTATACAGAATGTGAGCTGGGGCTTAGCTGTGGAGATGTCTCATGAAACACAGCTAGACAAGAATATGTGGAGCTGCCTAACTTTCTGTGTATGGATTAGCCACACTGGAATAGGAGGAAGTGATGAGCCTGGAATGTGGGAGGAAAGATCTGCTTGGATAGATTCAAACCTCTTGGATTACTGTTCCCAGGCTGACCCTTGTAGGTCTTCACCCCTTTGTGCTTGGGCTCTCTGTACGCTGCAAACCAGCCCATGTTGCATGTGGAGTTAACCAGTTTCTATGATACCTGCAATATATGTTGGGGAGGGAACTGGGAAACTAAGATGACCTGGGGGGCAGAGCTGCAGCTACCAATCTGCTAGCTGCCCAAATACAACGAGAACAAAAAACAAATTTTTGTTACTGTAAATTAATGGGATTTTTTTTAAAATTGTACTTTAGGTTCTGGGGTACATGTGCAGATCATGCAGGATTGTTGCATAGGTACACACATGGCAATGTGGTTTGCTGCCTCCATCCTCCCATCGCCTACATTTGGCATTTCTCCCCAAGTTATCCCTCCCAGACCTCCCCATCCCCCACTGTCCCTCCCCTATTTCCCCTTCACAGACCTCAGTGTGTGATGCTCCCCTCCCTGTGTCCATGTGTTCGCATCGTTCAACACC